>APFE031754236.1:62351-72947 GCA_000404065.3 Pinus taeda
TGGGACCTACCCTCATGGCATCGTGATCTTCAAGGCGAAGGTGTTTCAACCCTTCCAGCCCAAGTCACGGCGGGAGTGATAGTGGGTGAGGTCAGGGACTCTGTCCCACCCCTCCCATGTAGTTCCATCCACCTGTACCACCCCATCACCCATATGTGGGTCATTCGGTCAAGCAACTAATCTGTGCCTGCAACCATTAACATATCATCAGAATATAGTTAAACATATATGACAGATTTCAAGATCGACTTAGACTTTAAAAGATAAAATAATATGAATTTTCATCAAACCAGGTGTCATCGACATGTCATATGTGAGTGCCTCTGATGGTTTCCTGCCATACTCAATAATCATCAGTAACAAGGTTTCTCAATGTTAGTCATTATCATAATAGAATCATTAACAATTCCTGGTCATTCACATCATTGTCCATTGTAAGTCTGAACTAAAGAAAGTAGGTAACATAGGGGACACATCCCTCATGGCTATCATAAATAATCATCAATGGGAACATACATATTCATTAAGCTATCAACATCGTAACATCGTAGAAATATACCTATCCATCAAATTTATCATCATTATGCTTTTAGTAGAGCACATACATATTCTTTACTACCCTCATCATAAATTCAAATAGAGACCAACTTAACTATTTAGTGTTGCAATCATCATAATACTGATAGATAAGATACATAACCATTCATGCTATCATAATATCAATGGAAAGCATTCATAAACATCACAACCATGAATATCTCAATCGCTAATAATAGTGTCATGTGTCCAAATCCTCAACCTGAGGTCCTCAAAGAATAAAGTGTCTAAGATAATGTCATATTAAGGTCAGGAAACTAGAGTGGGCACTGCATACACCCCCTCTTAACAATGGACTTCGTCTTGAAGTCCTCGAAACATAAAGGAAAACGACGACACATATCCTAGGAATCCTTCCTGAAACTCTTGCTAACCTTCTGGTAACATGTATCTCTGATTTTTCAATTAAGCACATTTTTTCTAATGAATTAAAATCAGTTAACAAAATCGTTTTCATCTTCTGGATTAAGTAATTTTCTCAACTAATTTATTTATTTATTTATTATTTTTATTTTTATCATTTTTACCTAATTAGTTCTATTAGGCCCTCATGAAACATTGTCATAAAATCTAATGCTTCTCATTTTCATTCCTTTAACCTCTTGAATATTCAAGAGTGTCTTTCAAGTATAGTTCCTTCGAACATGAGCTTGAGATGTAATGCCCAACAATTGTCCTTGTTATGATCATCCTTCATACTATGTTCATAATGCAAAGATCAATTTCGAGGCATGTGCCTGGTGGTCCAAGAATGAATCTATAAATGGTTTCGCCTACAGACCAACCCCTATCCAAGCATATTAACCAAAAATTTCTTATTAGAACATTGTTATGTAGCATATTATCTTATGGCTAAGATGACCAGGTACAAGTGCACCATCTGCAATAATTTTTTTTTCAATCCTATTAGGAAAAGCAGAACAGAGCAGAATATGGGGGAAACAAATTAATTAACCATAGGGATTAACATATAGATGTTGGGTAAATAGGTCAATTAAATTAATTGAAACACTTATCGACTAAATTAGAATTGATCTAATGGAAGTGTGCTAGGGTCATTATTAAGAGAGGCAAGTTATATAACATAGTTGGGTTAAAGGAAAACCTGTAGGGTTAATGAAAAATTAAATAGGTTAAACATGTAAAAACTGAGTTAACGAGAAGTTGTATTGAGTAAACTTGGCTAGCCGGTGCCCTCTCTATGTACCTCTATTGAACATTAAAGCAAGGTTTCAACAAAAGCAACAACAAATAGAATAGAGCCAGAGCCAGAGCCATCTTTGGGTATCTGAGTTGCACATTAAAGCAGGGTTTGAACTGAAGTTAAAAACTCTTCAGTAATTTCAGGGCATAAACCAATCCAGCTGGCCTTCCTTGAAGTTGTTTTCTCTGACAAAAAAGAACAAATGATAGAAATCCAATTGCCTTCTCCTCCCCATAACGCCAACACCAGACCATACAAAAACAGACAGCCAACCCTACAAACATCCAGGCCAGGCCATGGACAGAGGAAGGAGCAAGAATATGTTGACATTGTGTGAGATTGGATGTATAAAAACCTTATATCAACTATCTCCAACCTTGACGCAATAAATCATTGGGTTTTTAACCCCAACATCTGCTACAAACACTTAGATATTGCTTACCTTGATGCAATAGATCATTGAGTTTTTAACCCCAAAATCTGCTACAAGCAATCAGAGATTGCTTACTAGAAGCTACCATGCTTCTAATAGTATAAAATTTGGATTTCTAGTCATAAATATTTCGATTTTAAAGCCTATTCTCTTAACTGATGATTTGCTCTCTTTTTTTTATTCTCGAATTCCAAAGAAAAAAGACCATGTGCATTTTTTCATTGTCAGGTCCAGCAGATTAAATGTACAACATGCTTGAATTCTCTAAGGTGATTAGAGTTTGGACTGTCAATGTCTCGAGGTATCTGATCATGAGACTGGGACATACATAGTGTTGCAAATTAAATTAAAGCAAGATGGAAATTTTAATATCAGAAACTTTGGTCATTGCTAAACAATTACTGCCTAGCCTACCATGGAACATCAACATTTTCTCGGAGTTGCGCATATGAGAAACTTATTTTGCCAGATTGAAATATTTGCTCAATGTAAAATAATATCAATAACTACGAAGAAATGGAAATGTAGGCTTGATTTTCAATATTAGATGGAGGGGTACACAAATATCATGAATGGAGATCATAGAATTTTATGCAGAAACAAATTTCCGAGAAGAATTGCAACTACAAAACAGAGGATTGACAGTTTAATAATGAGATATAACAAATTAACATAGTAATTTCGAAGAATTCCATTTTGCGTTTTCTAAAATTAAGTGTTTCTTCTGAAATATCATAATAATTCATTACAAATAAAATTCTGATAATTAAAATTAAAATTAAAGAAAAATTGAAAATTTTGGTAGCTAGCATACTACAGTATTAGAATAATAAAAATGTCTTCCATTAAAAACAGAGTTATTTAAAAGTAATCCTACAAGATTATATTTAATTTGACACCAATAAAAGGAAACTAAATATAGATCAAGTATGTTTATGGGTTCAACCCCCAAAGCATGAACTATTTATGAAAGTGAAAAGCGAATGCAATGTGCAGCTCCCTCCCCTCAGTTACTAGCACCTCCAATGTTCTTCCTTCAGTGAATTAATCATCAAGTTTAGTGGTATTAAAAATCATTTTGGATGATTTGGGTACACTAGAGCAACTGACTGTATATTTGGGTATGGATATGATAAATGGCTTTCAATAGTTAGGTCAATTGAAGTTATTCATTGTATATAAAAATGCAAATGCATTCATATAATATTATAATGATTTACCTCAATCAAGAATTATACTAGAACAATGACCTTGCAAGCAGCCACTATAATTTTATAGTGCTTGACACAAAATTCAAATTCCAAGTGATAGTAGAAGGTAAATGACCAAGAGAAGAAGACAACCTGACTATGAAATAGAGCCATCTTCTAGTAACAAGGAAAGTAATGAGCATGTCTGATAAGAAGATTCAAGAAACGTGCTCAAATTGCACTTGAGTTGCAAGTTTTTCCCATGCTTTTAAATCCTTTAAATGTTCGGAATCCAATACATATATTTATTCCCAATCCATGTTCAAAGCATGGTCCCTGGCAGGAGCATGCACAGAACCTCTAGTTCCATGATGGATATCTGTGTTTCCTCTCTAGTACTGATGCAGGATAAACCTGCAAACGCGGAATCTACAAACACTACTATTAGTGTTAGTCTTTCCAGCCTTCCTCCAGTGATCAAATATGCTCTTACAAAGTGATTTTGAAGTGTCAAGGTCAAATTTTGTCATTTCTGTGAGTCTTCAAGCAAAATTTGGTCACTAGGCATTAGGTCTAGGGTTTGCTCTCACTCTTTTCAAAGTTTCCCAAATGCCAATATATGTCACTATTCAGCTGAGTCTATTATCATTCATAGGGTTTTCATTATCATCCCAATGTCTAATGAGTCATTTTACACCTTATTCATGCTTCAGTTGCGCCTAGGTAAGGTAATTTCCCTCTCCTAGGGTTTTGAAGGCAATTTCTCTTGGATGGTCAAATAATCGGTAAAACTTATTTCCTGATGTTCATACACCTTCCCCTATCCTTAAAGTACCTTGCCAAATGCTTCCCATCACTGAGATTCCCCAAATTCCTCATTTTCGCACAAACCCTAGTTTCTAGCTACAACCTGGCAATTTTCTAGTTGGGCCTGTGTTTTTTCCCTTTTGGACCCCTTCCCCTCACTCAATCTCTAAGATTCCACTTTCCCCTACTTCCTAACATCCCTCCATACTTCCAAAAATTTCCCCAAGAATTTAGAAGCCCCTTATCCCCTTCATTTCGCTTCATTTCGACGAAATCTCTTGTTCCACACATTGGGGTAAGTTTCACTCAAAAGGTGTTTCAGAGCAATCAAAGATGAATTTTGAAAAACTGAGAGATTTTTTTGTCCATAACATGCCAAAGACGAAAAACCTCCTTCACTTTTTGCACAGGTGTCATGGTTTTAGAGAAATGTCAAAATTACAATCGCTAGATCCAAGGAGGTTAGCCAAGGAACTAAAACGACGGAAAAGGCCCGATCCACTCCATATTTTGGCCAAAGAATATTTGAATGAGCATGGTACTTTCTTGGGGACTCCCAGCCCAAATTTCAAGAAATTTGGAGAAAATTTTGTCAATTGTGAATTTTTTGTGCCAAACACAGGTTTTCTTCCCCAACGGTCGCGCACCCATGCGCGACCCTTTCGATTGGGAGGTCCATTTCAGGAAAAGTTTGCATTTTTGGATTTTTCATGCAAAAATACACTTTCTCAGCAAAGACCAAGAAATTTAACCAAGTTTTGAGCCTCCAGAAGGTCAAAAAACAAGCAAAAAATTACTTTCTGCCACCTTTTTGACACACAGGAAGCAGTCTTGGAAGATTGCAATTTCGGAGGGTCAAATGGACACCAAATTCAGAAATTATACTTGGGCTGGAAAGTAGACATCTAGAATTTTCCAACAAGCCCACTTTTGCCTCATTTGGACACCTAGAAGTGCCTCAAAAACTACTCCAAAGGTGCGCGATCCGTTCAGAATTAGTGCACGACCCGTTGGGCAATTTTCACAGAAATTGTACCTACAGCTCAGCAAAACGTAGTTTTGACTAGGTTTGACTTTTTGGAGTGGATTTTGATCCTCCTTGATGTAAATGATGTAATTTTATGATATTTTTACAACTTATTTATCTCTTCTAGAAGATTCATTCATGAGATAGGCAAAAATTTAATGAATGAATTGGTTTCCTAGCTTATAGAGGCAAGTTGTTTTGACTGCCTAGATTTTAGTGCTCAGTTTGGAATTGGTTGAAATAGCTCCTAGGATAGTGAGCTTTAACCCTAGAGGCAAGGAAAGATGTTAGCTTGCCTATATTATGTACTTTCTTAGTCATTTTCATGGTTGGACTCTTGAAGGAGAAAGCTTCTATTGTATTATTCATTGTATCTCTGCAATTTTTGGCTAAGGAAGACCAGGGTTTTGTAGTCCTTTTTGGGATTCTTGTGGTTACATGTATTGATGGTGTGCTTCTCATTGTACTTGTAAGTTTGTTATGTGAATCATCTGCTTACTTTTTCTTCTGCAAATTAGGCAAATGAAGTGTTAAGGTAGAATTCATGGTTGCTATGCTCTGCCTTTAAGTTTGCTTAATATCAATGTTTTCAGTTGTTTAAGGAGAAGTCAAGGTGCTTGATTGCTCTCCTTAGCTTCTCACCAGTCATTCTCATCCATCCACATCTATCAAAGGCATCAATACAGTCTCCTACCTTGCCCCAAAGAATCCCCTGCGAAAACTGTGTCCAATCCCCTCACCCAAAATTGCCTTTCCCCAATTTTCCACCAAAACCCTAAAAATCCCTAAATCAAACCTTTTTATCAGTTTACTAGCCTAAAATCAGTGTTTCCACATTGGTTATCTCGCCCATTGAATATTTTTTCCGAGATAGACTGGAGAGAGCCCTCTCCTGCCCCGTAGGGCTAGCTACGAGGCTAAGTGGTTTGATGTTGCCTTGGAGTTTACCTTTTTCAGCCTAAGGTGAAATTTCAAGTGCTAACAACTACCATGCATATAAGAAATGCATCTCAAATCTCTGTACAAATAAAACTCAATGCTAGGCAATTTCAACAGTACATACAGAAGTTCTTCAACTTATCCATACATGGGCAATCTCACACACACTTTTCTTCAATCAAAAGTCAATAAAAGCAATGTGCCCATGATTTAAATTCAACTTGACATTGTTTCAAACAAACCTTTCATGCAAACATTCCCAATAGCATTTGTCTGCACTCAATTACGTGTCTTTGGTTTTCCATTTCAATCGAACCAAGGTACCAAATCTGTTTATGCGTATTTTCCCTTTCAGCATACCAAGCTAGATTAACATTACTCATGCCGACAATTTGATACGCCTTAATTCACCTTCTCCACCGATTTAAACTCTGGAAAATAATGATCGAACAGAATTTTAATTGCCCCAAATCACCTGATCCAATGATTCGGATCGATTTCCCTTTTACTGTTCAAAAACGCTCCAAACTCTAGTCATACACCGATATATATATCAATCAGTGATCCCAATTTATGTCCAACTCTGATTCAAAACAAAATCCGTTGCTCCGATCTGATTCACTCAGAGATCGGAGATCGGAGATCACCGTTCTGATGCAAACCAATTGGAACTCTGATGTGATTGTAATAAAAAATCAGAAGTCGAGCTGTTTTAATATCAAACCTATTTTATTATTTCACAGTCCCGATGCGATTTGACTGAAATCACTGCGGTTCAATTGGAAATCAACCATCGTATTTGCAATGTGCTTCCACCTTTAGGTTTCCAATCTGATTGCTTATACTGGATCCGATCCATATCAAACAATTTAAATACACTTCACCTCCAGATCCATCATTATATGGAACGATGTGGATCCCTCTCCATGCTCCGATGTATTATTAATTAGTGAATTCCAATTGCTATTTTTCAAAATGCAACATTATGGATTGACACCCAGAGCTGATTGACCCAATAATGAATTAATTTGCCACGTTGAATTCGATATGCCACAAGAGTTTGACACTTACTACGCTCCAATGCGAAACTATCGGATCCGACTCAATTTCCAAAATCCTTACGATATCTTCAGAACCGATTTATTACAAAATGGAGAGGTAGTTTAACTTAAGTCTGCTTACTGATTCAAACCGCAATTTAAATCAATTCTCTGTGTTAACAGCTTGTATACTCACAGATTTAAACAACGCCAGATTTGACTTCAACACGGAATCTTGCAATTAAAATTAAATAACATAGTCCACAACTATTTAAATCGAATACACAGCAAAACAACGCTCTAACTTGCACAGCAAAACAACGCTCTGAAAAGGGTTTATTTCATAGTTTTCTGGGTAATGAAATTTCACACGCACAGGCTCACTACTTCAAATTTTCTCCACATAAATATTTACAACTAAATTAAAACACTGATCACCACCACTTCTATCATCACTAAGAGAAATCGACACATAGTCTTCCCGAATTCTCATACATTGACTCACACAATATGAAATTTATTCATAAACAAAATCTCTGCTTTTTAACTTGTTGCATAAAAGAATCGACTTCCATTACACATAACACGCAGTCTACATATTTTCTGAGCTCTCACTCTATCCAAAAAAAAACCCACACACATCCTTCCTCTCGCTCCTCAAATTTCACTATTAATTCTTCTAATAATAGTGTTATGTTTTGAAATTAGCCAATTGGGAAAATTGATGATTGACACCAGATCAACGCAGATTGAAGGGAGTGTATATCAATTTTGCTATGACCAGGCCTATGAACACTTCAGTACGAACACAACAGTCAGTTTTAGTGCTTGGATCAGTCCATGAGCTGGAAGTATGCTTGTATGGAAGTTATAATTATAAGAATTTATTCAACGATTTACATCCCTAGGATTCATGTAAAATAGCTCAATTTAGTACCCAGAAGCAAAAACCAGAATGAAAAAGCAGCAGCTTTGCAATCTTAAACAAGCCATGTCAACAACAGCTTATCTGCAACCAATGTTATTTTACGATTTCGGACTATTTACGAAATGCACAGTATATACTCACAGTATACAGTCACAATCAGCGTGTCCTCTCAAATTCAGGTTTTTAGAGGCCTGTTTAAGAGGATCGGGTTTTTAGAGACCCCTTTATGAGATTGACTCTCGTGGGCTCCTCCATTGAGATTCACGTGGTTTGTGCATTTGGAAAAACGTGGATTTGGAGCTTTGACCATGAAAGAAACATAGCAGTTGGAGATTTCGATTTTCTTGCAAAACCACTACAGCGTAACCATGGGTTACCGACAAGGGATTTGGCAGGACCTGTCGCAATCTTGGAACTAATGGTCCCGCATATTCCATGCTCCTTATTCATTGAGAAAAGACCACACATATTAACGGCTTCAACTTTGAACTGTATTCTAACTCCACCTCTCAAGTCCACTCAACAGCTAATACAAAACAAGGCAATGGTCCAGGTGGGAACCTGTCCTGCTAAAGACAAGCTGGTAGCCCCAGCATGCACCATATTTTTTACGATGGTTTCATACTGTAAATGAGAATCAGCAACTTTGCGCATGCCACCAAAATTGTACCGAAGGATACTTACCATGCATGTTGTGTGCTTTGCTATAAATATAGGTAACTAGGACAATGTTGTAAATATAGGTAACTAGGACATTGACAGATTTTAGTCACTCATTGAAATTATTGAGGTTACTGAAATCATAATGTCCGACGTTTGCTTGGTAGCTAGTCCTTTAGAAAAGCCATTAGTCTTCAATTTTCGAGGTCTATGGAAAGGCTAGAGTAAAAGGAAAGTCGTATCCATACAAAATTTTATAATTGGTAAGTTGGTGGAATAGATAGATGTACAACAATTAATCTGCCATTTTCTAGAGCTATGGAAAGCCTCTGTAAAAAGGAAGGTGATATCAAATTTTATAATTGACAAATCCTGGAGATTGAATATTATGTATCGTTCGGATACAATCGAATGGCTAGTTGGAAAGAAACTGTTCTTTTTTTGCTTTTCCTTTTTTTTTTTTTGAAACTTGAGTAATTTGATTTTAGAGAAATACCCACATATAGCAAACAAAACTAGTCATGCATGCATGGGCCCATAGGCATCAAGGGTTCAACTTGTGCTCTGATACCAAGTGTAAGGACCATATAAAGACTATATGCATCTTTTTTTTTTTTTACACAGCAATTACGACCAGAAAAGAAACGCATTGAGATTTCAAAATCATTCAATACACACATTGCTGATACTCAATTCAATAACATATCACAACATTTACATACTTTTAACTAAGATCAAGTAGTAACGAAATACATATGTACCGTTCACCAGAAGGCAAGACTCCGCTTGCTCTGTTGTTGCTGATATTCCCTTGTTTTCGGTCACTTCTGTGAGTGAATGATGACGCACTTGATCCGAATGTGAAGACCCACCAGTTAACCTCCCAGCCTACTCCTTCGGTACTCTTCTTCCCTGTGGACCCCCGAGCTACAATGGGGTTGTACAATAGAGGAAGGATCTGGCTGGTAGAGGAGAGCACCCTTAGCTCAAGAGTCCCCTCTAAAAATCCTCTACCTCACCAAACTCACTATAGCTTCGTAATCACTACTCTGACATCATATCATCCATCCAACCATAGGGTTCCAAAGGTCCCCTCTCCCATGGCTTGCCCCTTCTTTTATAAGAGTCGTCCTAGATGACACTTGGCATGTCATGCATAATTATAATATTTTTTTAATTTAATAGCTTGATCATTCATCTACCCATGTGTCACTCTCTCATCAAGGGTCACCCAAAATTATTTACTTAACTTTTTTATTTAAAATTAATATTTTCGTCACCTCACAATATTCCTATTTCTTCTCCTAGTTGTCTCTTTAATCCCCCCCTTTTATTCCTTAAATTGTGTTTATTACTTGAAGTCAATTAATGAGTCAAGATTTTATCCCCAATATACTCCCTAAATTAACTCAGGTTATCTCTTAGATGGATATTCTTATGTTGGTTGATGCCACAGGGAGCTTCTCTACATTTCTCTAAAGTTAATTTATTTTTCTTATTTTAATTCACCTTCCTCTTTTCTTAATTAGGTTTAATTGGTTTTAGGATTAATCTTTATCCTTAAAATTGTGTTCGTCTTTCCCCTTTTACCTAATTAAACCACCTAATCTACCTAGTATTTTCCAACATGGGAAGGGTAGAGCTTTTAAGGTACTCTATTTTATTTCTTCCTATGATCCTCCTTATTCCAAGTTTTATTTTTATTTAATTACCTTGGTTTCTAATCATCATTTACCCTTGATGTAAATTTACCTAGTTTTCATTCCTTACT
>APFE031754236.1:74304-99340 GCA_000404065.3 Pinus taeda
TATCTCAATCGCTAATAATAGTGTCATGTGTCCGGATCCTCAACCTGAGGTCCTCAAAGAATAAAGTGTCTAAGATAATGTCATATTAAGGTCAGGAAACTAGAGTGGGCACTACAAATTTCAAGAGTTAGTTGGTCCTCCAAAGATTGGTTTTCATTAAGGAAAGGGTTGTTAGTTAATTTCAAGTCATTTCCTGAGTCAAATGAACAATGAGTATTTTTTTATTGGTTCGTGATAAACCAAAAACCAATTGTAATGAAATATATAGGTTTGTGTTCAGCCAAAACCACTTGATGTAATGATTAGTTCATGGTAATTCGAACCACTTTGAGGTTAAGGGTGAGCCAAGAAATTCCTAGTTATGACGTAACGGTTGAAAGGTGATCCATAGAAAATCCATTAGAAGATCAAGGGTGAGGTAAAGAGATCCTTGATTTGAAAATGATGCAGTTCAGATGAATGAATCAAGATCTAGAATTATCAAGGAAAATGTAGTGCATATTGATACAAAGAAGCAACAACAACTGAAGATACATATGAAGATAAAGAAGACTAAAGATGATGCAAATTGAAAAAGACTAAATATGAAGACAACTTAAAACATCTAGATTGAATCATAAGTATTCATTAAGGGGGAGTGTGAAGTAATAATTCATACTTATTATATAATGAAATTATTAATAATAAAAGTAGATAAGTCTACACATGATCAAACATGAGGATAATTAGAGAAGTTAGGGATGGAGATCACAAAGAATCAAGTGAGCGATTTGTGGAGATATTTGTGGAGATAGTTATGGAAACAGTTGAACTAATTAGCCATATTTGAAATTTGTTATGAGCACCTCAATTCTATATTACGAGGTCTCGTGCATTGTATTGTAAAAGTTGAGAGTGTGATGTATCATTACTGTAATTAATATGATGTGATATTTGCAGTATATTTGCATTCTTATGTGAATGTCTATGTAAATATTTTCTTTTGTTTCTTATAATACCAACATCTTCTATCAATCGTATTCCATAACAAAATATATGCATAATCAAATATAGAAAATATGATATATGCTTACAAAGTAAAGAATTTCAATGTAAAATTGTTTTCAAATTAGGTGACGCACTTTTTACATTAATAGATATCAATGCACATTGTAGTAATACACACTGATGCATATACAGTTGTATGGAGTTCCACATACCCCTATGTGCATCTACACAAAAATATCATACATTAACACACTCACGAGTTTTCATGCCAAGCAATGTGTTAAACGCAATAATGTGTATCTACTATATAATGTACAACGTAGAACAAAAAATTATTTTTTTTCATGACAAGGATATGTTTTGGAATCTACAGGAATAAAGGATACCCATCCATTAAATTATTTTTTACATTAAAATAAACATTAATCCAACAAATACCAATCCTAAAAAAATTATCATTGTGAAAAGGCTAAAAGATTAAACCCTTGTTCCTAAAGTTAGATGCAAAAAAAAGTAAAACAAGAATGGCTGCGGAGTAGCAAGTCCCTGCCAAAGTTGGATTAGGAAATAGAGGCTGGTGTGCCAAAGTAGGATTAGGAAATAGAGGCTGGTAGACTACTCAAATATATTGTATCGGCTTGCTTCAGCACTATTAGCTTTCATAGATCAATTTTGTGGGTGTTTTGTCTACTTGTTTTTACCTCAGAATTCAGTGGGTAAGTGCCTGAGAAGCGAACGGATATTGGTTCCCTTGCCCAAAAGGCTGAGAAGGACTGGGAAGAGGGTGGTGGAAGGAAATCAAGATTCACCTTCTATGAAAGAATCGTGTCGCATCTGTGAAGTGAAATACCCATCTGAATTTTTTGATAAAATGGCTTGTTCGCACAGGTTTTGTTCTTCTTGCATGGCCCTGCATATCCATGGTAAATTGCAAGAAAATTCGCTGCCCATTCATTGCCCAGAACCCAGTTGCAGTGAGAATCTGATTCCTCAAATATGTGAAGCGGTCCTTTCGAAGCTTACCATTGAGAAGTGGAAATTGGCATTGACGAATGTGGAGAATCCCATTTCTTAGAGGTCTTGTTGCCCTTTTGAGGATTGCTCGGCACCCTTGTTGAAGGATGTGCCTGAAGCAGGAAGCTCAACTATGGCAGCTGTTGTGGTTATTAAAAAGTAAAAATGCCCTCATTGCGCAAAGTTAATTTGCATTTAGTGCGGTGTGCCATGGCATGAGGGTTTGGATTGCACTGAAATAAAGAAGGTGTCGCCTCGCGAGGAAGAGAAAGGTGACATGGCACTCTTCAAGCAAGCCAAAGAGAAAGACTGGCAACAGTTTCCAAGATGCAAACATATTGTTGAAAAAACATCTGGATGCCTTCATATTATGTGCAGGTCAGTAAACTGGTAACTGCATACCTATTCAATTAATAACTGCTTAATATAACTAGCCAAATTTCTAGGAGTCGATTCATATTTGAAATAATTCTTATAAGTGTGTAGTGATTGAATATGCAAGGACCACCTATTTTTTTGTATTTTTTTAAAATCAATTTAAAAAATTTCAATTGTTTGTCTGGTTTCTTTGCCTCGGCTCTAGCTGCCTTTTCCGCTGCTGTGAATGGCTAGCAGAAATGGTAGTAAAGCAAACAGGTAGAAATTCAGTAGTAAAGTAAAGCAAAGAGACAGATTATTTTAAAGCAGTCGAAAGTCAATACGGCATATAGAGTTCCACCCTTTCCTGAGAACATGTCGCATGTCAATTTGCATGTGGTTTCCTTGGAGGCCCGCGCCCTTCTGTAAGTTCAACGCGCTATAAGTTGGGGGCATTTGCAATGACCACTTTGCTAAAATCAGGAAAAGAAATCAGAAAATTGATGTTCAAATATCATATTCTCTTATGTTAGATACAATTCAGGAAGTATCTTTACTAAAATAGATAATTCATAAGCAGGGTATTAATTCACTGGAATAACTTATGTATCCATCTACACAATGAAGTAAAAATTCATAACCTACAACTCAGGTTAGCAATCTTTTCCAGATTGGAACCATAAATTCTTATTAGATCAATAAAGTAGATGAGCTAGTCCCTTTCACCCTTTTCAAGTAAGTTAAGGGTTTTAACCTTCTAAATTATTGCAGGAAGGCCATGGCAATTCACAAATTTCAGTGATTTTCAATTTAAAAGCCAGGATTGTTTCACAGATTTTATTACATTAGCTATATATCATATATACACAAAAATGAGAGGTAAAGCATTATAATATGTTTGGCTTGTTGATCCATGTATCAGTTTCTTTAGAATAACATAAAGTAGTTATGTAAAATTATAGAAATGTTCTCGTGTTCTTCATGCTATTTGCATATTACCAAAAATGAGAGTTCAGTTGTGGATTGGGTGCTTTGGTTTTACTGAATATTGGAATCAGTGATTGGTAGAAATTTTCAAATATATATGTCAACAAATTTGAAAAGATAAAGCATTATATGATATTTGAAACATATGAATATGTTGATATTTGAAACTAGTACAAAGAGGCCGATTGTATTCTGAAGAGACTTTCGATTTGCCTTTGACTTGTTGTATATATTAATTGAGCATTTAATGTCTGTAATAGCTTTAGAATATAATTACATTAGTGCAATGGTACATAGGAGGTAAATTAGAGGAGAATTTTGAAGGAGAATTTGAAAATAAAGTGAACCTTTATTTTTTATTTATTCCATGTCCTAGATTCCCAGTACAACTATTGCTTTTTGGCTAAAAACAAGGAGTAGTGTTTACGCATATGCAGAGGTAATTCATCTCATTTCAAACCAACACCACCAGGAACATTTCATGCTGTAGCCTTACATGCATACACATAGAAATTTCGGAATGTGAACCTTGACCAGGTGAAGCTTCACATCAAGCGACACGGGACTGAAAAGTATCATCACGACCATAAGGTTCTTGCCAGTAAAGTCACCACCTGTCACTCTGTCGATGCACAGAATACAAAACCCCCGGTGCACCGATATGGTAGAACACACTACCACAATGAGAAAAGAATGAGACAAGTGACAAGTGGCACTCATAAATAAAACGTGCAGTCCATGCAGGTTCGTTTTTAAATTTGTAACTAGCTTTTACTGGTTGTATTCACTTTTGAAGCCAAAATCATTTATCGAAGGAAAGAAGGGTAAAGTTCGACCTATTTCTTTTGAGAAAAGAAACCAGCAGCCGATTGTGGCATCGTTTTCACATCCCTCTTGCAATCAATACTGCCAGAAGACAGACTACTCAGATATAATGTATCGGCTTGCTTTAGCACTATTAGATTTCACAGATCAGTTTTTGTGGGTGTTTTGTATGCTTGTTTTTACCTCAGAATTCAGTGGGTAATCACCTGAGAAGCAGACAGATATTGGTTCCCTTGCCCAAAAGGCCGAGAAGGACTAAGAAGAGTGTGGTGGAAGGAAATCAAGATGCCCCTTCTATGAAAGAATCGTGTCGCATCTGTTTTGAAGAAAAATACCCATCTAAATTTTTTGATAGAATGGCTTGTTCACACAAGTTTTGTTCTTCTTGCATGGCCCTACATATCCGTGGTAAATTGCAAGAAAATTCGTTGCCCATTCATTGCCCAGAACCCAGTTGCAGTGAGAATCTGATTCCTCAAATATGTGAAGCGATCCTTTCGAAGCTTACCATCGAGAAGTGGAAATTGGCATTGACGGATGTGGAGAATCCCATTTCTCAGAGGTCTTGTTTCCCTTTTGATTATTGCTCGACACCCTTGTTGAAGGATGTGCCTGAAGCAGGAAGCTCAACTGCGGCAACTGCTATGGTTATTAAAAAGTCAGAATACCCTCATTGCGTAAGGTTAATTTGCGTTCAGTGCAGTGTGCCATGGCATGAGGGTTTGGATTGTACTGAAATAAAGAAGGTGTCGCCTCGCAAGGAAGAGAAAGGTGACATGGCACTCTTCAAGCTAGCCAAAGAGAAAGACTGGAAACAGTGTCCAAGATGCAAACATATTGTTGAAAAAAAGTCTGGATGTCGTCATATTATGTGCAGGTCAGTAAACTGGTAACTGCATACCTGTTCAATTAATAGAATTGCTTTCTGGTTGGGATGTTTTAGCTTTTATCTTGAAAATACAATAGTTTCCTGTTGAAAAGAAAAAATGATGGTCCTCATTCTTATTTTACCTCTCCTATTGTTTGTTGATAAGAATTTCTGGTTCCAATCTGGAAAATATTGCTAACATGAGTTGTAGGTTATGAATTTTTACTTCACTGTGTAGATGGATACATAAGTTATTCTAGGTGAATTAATACCCTACTTATGAATTCTCTGTTTTAGTAAAGCTACTTCCTGAATTGTATCTAACATAAGAGAATCTGATATTTGAACATCAATTTTCTGATTTCTTTTCCCGATTTTAGCAAAGTGGTCATTGCAAATGCCCCCAACTTATAGCGCGTTGAAATTACAGATGGACGCGGGCCTCCAAGGAAACCGCATGAAAATTGACATGCGACATGTTCTTAGGAAAGGGTGGAACTCTATATGCCGTATTGACTTTCGACTGCTTTAAAATAATCTATTTGTTTTCTTTACTTTACTACTGAATTTCTACCTGTTTGCTTTACTACCATTTCTGCTAGCCATTCACAGAAATGGAAAAGGCAGCTAGAGCCGAGGCAAAGAAACTAGACAAACAATTGAAATTTTTTAAATTAATTTTAAAAAAATACAAAAAACTAGGTGGTCCTTGCATATTCAATCACTACACACTTATAAGAATTCTTTCAAATATGAATCGACTCCTAGAAATTTGGCTAGTTATATTAAGTAATAGCTACAGGTTTCTGAATAATTGATCCTGACCTTGTCCTTCAAGAGGTTTTCGTTCATTATGTCTTCTAATGACCATCTCAGCAGGATATTCACGAATTCATCGCCCATCGTCTCATAGCTGGCACTCTCTTCTCTGTTTTCTTCTATTTTCATGGCTTCTGCTCGATACCAATTATTCTCAGATCGTAAAATGTTTATAAAACACCCAATCACTTGCTTGCTTTCATACAGTTGCCAGCAACATTAGCAGTAAAACTATAAAAAACAACTGGATGACAGTTCAACTAGTGCAACTGAAATAATCAAGCTAGCCTACGCATAGAATCACTAGTAACAAATAGTGATAAAACGCCATAGCATGCATCTCAAGAATGGACTAAGGTTTACTATGCCACTAGTTCTAGCTTACCTTGCTTACCTTGTCTTCTGTGGTGCACATGCAGATGAAAGGAGTCGCACAAATTCATTCTCCAAAACGTGGTATAGGAACCAGCACTCTCTCCATTTCTGCTACTCCTCCGTTGCTCCCACTCCTACCATTGCATGCTTCGGTGAGGTTTTTAGAATGAATTTATCTAGTTTTCTAAAGGTCAAAACTTCAATGCATCAGGACACTTGGAAAAAGCCATAGTGGTTGTCAAAGCCATAGCAGTTGTCGACGAAGCCGTAGCAGTTGTACATGCAGAGACAGCGGTGATGGTTATCTGTTATAAGATGCTTGTTCTCTATTATACTAAAGAAATATACTATGATTGACATTTGATTTAATGCTACAATTAGTTGGAAGCTAAATTTCTAAATTTATAAATGTAAAGCGCAAATATGATATAACCGTATGTTTTTAGCCTCCCCGCCTCGGGAAGAGGTTAAATAAGACGATCAAATGGATTGTTGTTCAAAAAGTTTGGTTATTCGCCATAGTAGCTACTTATTCGGGATGATAAGTAGCTTAATTTAATGCTAAAAACAACATTTCGATTGCTATAGTCCCTGGCCATTGCCAGATGGCAAGGACTAATAAGAGCAAGAACAAATATTTGGATTGTAGCATTGAAGATTATTATAAAACCCTTCTATGTTGTTTGAAAGAACTATAAATATAAATCAATAAATAAAAAAAATTTAATAATTTCTCAATAATTCAAGGGAAAATTTGTTAAGATGGAAAAAATGAATATACATATCTAACATTTATCACTTGTATGCAATCATGTGATAGGTTTGATGCTTGCATGAAGGCTTGGAGTTGATTGGGGACACCTAGGTTGTGATAGTGTTCCTATAGAATGAGTGAATTATTGGGGCACATGGCTTAGTGTTGGGTGTGTATCATATTATTTCCATGGTTTTGTGTGTGGGTTTTGCACACGGTTTTAGGTATGATGGTTTTTTGCCCTTGGTATTTTGTAGATCCAATCAAGGGAACTACGGTTATGTTCTAATCCAGGGTTAATGGGTTGGGGTTTATGAATTCTTCAGCATGTATATATATGTATTGTAACATTGAAAGTAACATAATGAAAAATCAATCTGGTAGTCCCAGTTTTGGGATCCAGGGGAAAATCTTCTTGTATTTGTTTTGTGTTTCTCACCAATATATATTTTTTGTTTTTAAGAATTCGTTTGTAAGGTTAAAACCTACATTTGCTATTAGAGTTGTTTTGGCTTCTAGGGGATGCCTTTGCTGCTAAGGGGTTTTACTCGTGCCTGTGGTAGACCCTGTTTAGTTGGATATTTGTGGGATCGATCCTTGCGGTGAAAGAAGATGGTGAGCAGCGGAAAGATAGAGATCAAGAAATTTAATGGTCAGAGTTTTGAGTTCTGGAAACTCAATATGGAGGATCTGCATGTGGTTAAAAATGAGTAGATCATGATAGATCTAGGTATTAAACCAACGACAGTGTTGGCAGAATACTAGGTGAAGCTGGATCGGAAGGAAAAGAGCACAATATGGTTGTGTATATTAGCTTCAGTATTGTTGAATGTAACAGGGGAAACTACAGAAAAGGATTTGTGGGTCAAATTAAGGACTTTGTACCAATATAAGTCCCTAGTGAACAAATAGTTCCTGCAAAAAAAATGTATACTCTGAGCATGAAGGATGGAGAGTCAGTGACAGAGCATTTGAATGCCTTTAATATTGTGGTAAGCTAGTTGTTATCTGTTGATATAAAAATTTTAGATGAAGATAAGTGCATTACTTTTTTGTGTTCTCTATCAGATTCGTGGGATAGTCTAATTGTTGCAATAGGTAGAAATACAACTACCTTGAAGTTTGATGAAATAGTTTCATCCTTGTTGTTGGAGGAGATGAGATGGAAAAATATGGAGAGCCAGAATGGAGATTCCTTGTCTATACGAGGAAAATCCTAGAATAGAAACAAAAATAAGTCCTTGAGTGGGAGAACTATATATAGAGGGAGATCTAAATCTCCAGGAAAACCTATAAAGGTATGTTGGAAATGCAGAAAGGAAGGGCACTTCAAAAATGACTACAAATATAAATCTCCTGAGAAAGGAAATGGATCTGATGATGCTCCTTCTATAGAGGTGAAAACCACCTCAGATGAAGGTGGGGATGTGTACTTGGCTTCTTATTCAAGTACACATGTAGATCATGAGGCATGGTTTATTCTGTTGGAATTATGGTACATGTGTTGTCCTTGATGGAAACCCACTCACAGGTCAGTTCAGAATTGATAAGGGGAAACTCACATTGCAATAGGTAATAGAGTAATGACACAGAAGAATAGGATGATGGAACAAAGGACTACAGATCAGAATCAAGAAATTAAAGAGAAAAATGTTTTAAGTTGTATTAAGTTGTATATGTTGGTTCACCTACTCCAAGTAGCATATACAAGCGGGTTCATATAACAAAAGGTGTGTATACGTATGCATGCACTTTCACAAGAGGAAAAGCACGTATGGGATGGAAAATTAAGATTAAAGAATACCAAGGGTCAATACCATGGTATTAGCCCACAATATTGAGCAGAATCACGGTTACTTGATCCCGTCTCAAAATACCACAAGTTCTAAAGGTTGTTTTGGTCTGAGGTATTGAAAAAGGCTCTAAGTATATAAGGAGGAGAAGATAAAAGGACTAGGTGTGCAAGTGAAAGGCTTTTTCATTAATACTTCTATCTGGAGTATATTTTATGTTGTAAGGGCTATGGTTATGAGATGATTTGAAATATCTTGTGCACCTTTAGATACAATGTTGGATCAGGATCATGAGACCTGAAATGACTTATCATTGTATGATTTGATAATGGATGGGCTAGATCTAAATGCTAACACACGTTTTATCCTTTATATGTTATGATATGGGTATGTCTGAAGTCTGGAATAGCTGCAAAGTTATAAGTTATTATTTGCAGATCTATACGCTGGTTCACCTTGGTGAAGGCACGTATACACACTGATTCGGTACTTCCAAGTAGTGTATGCAGAATAAAAGTATGTTGTTCAAAGATGATTGATCTATCTAATCATTGTTGTTGTTTTATTTTTATTTTTCAATGATGTCTTCATTAGATCTGAAAGTAAAATTGATTGTATAAGGGGATTGAGTCTGGTTGATTGATTGATTGAGTGAGAAAGGTGATCTTTGCCGCTATCTATTTAGAACTATGTGATTTGACAGTAGATCTTCATAATGTCATTGGTTGGTATAGTTTTTTTTTGTTCAAAGGTTTTATGACTCAGTATATTTAGAGGTATACTCAGGTTGGGTAAAAGAAAGTAGCGTATACATGGATGTTGGCTTCACTGAAGTAGCGTATACATTCTGACATATGATTTTTGAGGTTGCAGTTGGTTATGGTTGTTAATGCAGTGTTCTAGGTTCAGCTCTGTGTTCTGGCGACATTGATCTTATTGTTTAGATTCACTAATTGTTGATAGATGCAGTTGTATTTGATGATTGTATTCCAGTGGTGATTGTTTTTTAGCTTCAATGTTACTGATGGGTCTAGTATGAAAATTTGATGAAACGTAGCCTACATATCGTGTTGTTGTACCAGGAGTATCTAGTCTGAAAATTTATGAAACATGGTCCCTAGAGGAAGAGTGAAGGTAGTAGCCTTCTATAGGTTGGTGCCTACGTACTGGTAAACATATCAGCCAATACAAGAGCTAGGGGGTTGTAGCTCCCCCAGTAGAAGATGGAAAACGAGTGAAGGTTGTAGCCTTCAGCAGGTAGATGCTCGCGTACTAGAAAAATTCTGCACCAATACAAAACTTGTAAACACTTTTTATTTCAAGATTATTAAAGACTGAGATGACAACAGCGGTAGCTTTTTTCCCACATTGGGTTTCCACCTGAAAAATCCTGGTGTTCATGTGTGTTTCTTATGTGTGTTGATTTATTTTGTTCTTACTGCATCTATTTACTTCTTAGTAAATGCATCACACTCTAATTTAAGACAATGAATTAATTGTTTATCAAAGTTTATTATCTATACTCTGATTTAATTCTTTATAGGCATGGACATACGCTGGTTGGTTTCAGTAAAATAGTGTATACAGTTTGAAAAGGAAAATCATTATTGTGGAAGTTTAAGTATTGATTCATCCCCCCCAGTATTTTTCCCAACAATTGTTATCAAAGTAGGTCCTTCAAAAGAAGCTTGATCGCTTGAAGGGAGATCTCACAAGATGAGTAGTCACGAAGGAATGGGATCGATTAGACCGCCAATCTTCAATGGGAATAACTTAGCATATTGGAAGATAATAACCAGAGCCTATCTTCAGTCACTTGGAGCTGATGTTTGGGTAATTGTGGAAGGATGATACCAATATCCAGCAACGGTCCCCACAGATTCTACAGAAAATAAAGCTTTTGAAAACAATTCCAAAGTCATCAATGCATTATTGGGAAGTCTATCAAAATCAGAATTTGTCAAAGTCATGCAGCTCAACATAGCCAAAGAAATATGGGACAAAATCATTTAGAGCTACAAAGGGGACTCTCAGGTAAAACATGCTAAGCTCCAAACTCTCAGAATTCAATATGAAACTCTCAAGATTCATAGTGATGAAAGTAGTTACTCTTTACAAGTAGATGAAATTGTAAATTGTATGAAGAATCTAGGTGAAGAAATAAAGGAGGCTAATTTAGTAGAGAAAATTTTGACATCTCTATCTTCTAAATTTGAGTCAAAAGCATCTGCCATTGAAGAGAAGCAGGATCTATAATCTATTACTATTGTTCAACTTCATGGAATTTTAACTACCTTTGAAATGAATAAATGAGGTCCATTAGATATCAGAGAAGCCACTTTCAAATCCTCGACAAAGGGAAAATAAAAGTAAGATCTCAAGGAATCAGGATATATATTAGAAGAAGATGAGGTAAACTTTGTGAAGAACCTTCAACAGGGTTTTGGAAGATTCAGAGGTAAGCTTCCCTTCAAATGTTTTTCTTGTGGTAGAGTTGGTCACTATGTTGCTAAATGTCCTTATAAAAATAATCATGAAAAAGGAAAGGATTCTACAAAATGTAATAGGAAACAGTTTGTTAATAGAAGTTATTATACTCATGAAGATAGTGATGGCTTGTCTAATAGTGATGAAGATGAATCTAAACAAGATATTAAACTACTCATGGCTTATGAAAATGATGATTTTATGGATACCTTAGAAGAAGAAGATTTTCTTGAAGAAATCACTCAACTTAAACTATGTTTGGAAGAAAAGAATATGATCATAGACACTTTGACACATCAACTCACTGAAAGGGAAAAGCACAATGAAAAATTAGAATGTGAATTAGTGGGTTTAAGAAATACTTGAGAAAACAAAATCTTTGAATCTTAGATTTGCTAAAAGATCAAAAACCTCAAATGAAATCATCAAGGTTGAGCATTCTCCTCTTATAAAGACTATTATTGGATACACTAGAGAAACATCCCATCCAGAAAATCCTCCAGCCATCACCAGAAGCTATCTTGATGTAGAAAAAATGAGTGAACAATGCTTCAATCCTCAGCAAAATCCTAAAGGTACTCCCCAGGTAAATCATGCTTATTTTACTCCAAGGGTGAACATCAATAGAAGCACCAACCAAAAGGTGAACAATACCAAAAGATTTTATGGTCACAGAAACTTGTTCTTTAATGGACAATGTTTTTCATGCCATAACTTTGGTCATAAAGTTGCTCAATGTGTTGCTTACAAAACTATCATGACTAGAGGAGCAAGAAAACAAAGGAGCATGACAGGAATCGAGAAAATTTCTTATAATAACTTTTCTCCTCTTGAAGATGAAATTGAATGTTCATTTTGCAATAACTTTGGTCATGAAGAATCTGAATGCAAGAGCAAATTTCAGCCAACAATTCAAAAGGAGCAAACATCATCAGATTCCAAGGTATGGAAAAAGAAGGAATTTCAGTCAGATTGATGTGGCATAGCTATGTTTGCAGAAGGACAAGAAAATCAGTGGTACATTGATAGTGGATGCTCTAAACACATGACAAGTGATAAAGATAAACTCCTTTCATACAATTCGTTAGAAAAGGAAAAGAATGTCTCTTTTAGAAATGACACACTAGCTTTCATTAAGGGTAAAGGTTTTGTTTATTTAAAAGAAAAGTTTAAATCTGGAAATGTTATGCATGTTGATGGTTTAAAGCATGACTTGCTGAGTGTTAGTCAGATGTGTGATCAAGGAAATGAAGTTGTGTTTTGATCAAAAGAATGTGTGGTTCATGAGCTTGACAGAGGAAATCTCATAATCAAAGGTATAAGAACTGCAAGCATACTAAAAGGAGGTCAAGAACAATGTTGTCTAAGCAAAACAAAAGAGAACTAGTTATGGCACAAAATATTGGGGCATTTAAGCTTTTCTCAAATAAGAAAATCATGCAGGCTCAAGACAGTTCGTGATCTTCCAAATACCAGCATCCCATAAAATACCATCTACAGACCATGTCAATTCGGTAAGAAAACTAGAGTTCAATTCAATTCCAAAGAAGGATCAGCAATAAATCCTCTTGAACTCATTCATACTTATTTGTGTGGGCCAACAAGGAAAAAATCACCTCGTGGAGAAGAATACTACATTTTATTCATTGATGATTTTTCTAGAATGTGCTGGATTAGTTTACTAAAGCATAAAGATGAAGCATTTGAAAAGTTTAAGGTCTTCAAATATTTATTTGAAAATGAATTAGATCTAAAAATCAAATGTCTCAGATCTGATTGGGGAGGAGAATTCATATCAGATGAATTTTTTGAACAACACAAAATAAAGAGACAGTTCTCTGTTGCCAGAACTCCTCAAAAAAATGGTGTGGTGGAAAGAATGAATAGAACAATTCAACAAATGGCTCGAGATATGCTTGATGAGTCTGGAACTCCTTACGCCTTCTGGGGTGAAGCTTCACATACTACAGTGAATATTCTCAACAAATCTCAAGTACATGTAAATAGTGCTCAGGCTCCATATGAACTTTGGTATGGTAAGCCTCCTACTATAAAACACCTCAGAGTTTTTGGAAGCAAATGTTTCATCAAAAAGACTGATGAAAAACTTAGCAAGTTTGAACCTAGAACAGACGAAGGAATATTTCTTGGTTATTCATCTAGAATTAAAGGATACAAATGTTATAATAAGAGACTTCAAAAAATTGTTGAATGCATTGATGTTGTAACCGATGAAGCATGCAGAAATCTGAATCAAGTGACATCAGCAAAGGAAGATGATAATGATGAATATGGTGAATGATTTCCTGTATCAAATCGAAATGATATAGAGGAAGAAACCAATGAAGCATCATAAGAAGATACATCTGACAGGGAAAAGGCTCCATCCAAGTATGTTCAAAAGAATCATCCAAAATCTCAAATTCTAGGAGAAAAATGGTCTAGAGTACATACAAGAAGAACTCTTGTAGGAACTTCTAGTTATCTAGCATTATTGTCCTCCATAAGGCTATAAAATTTAAATGAAGCTAGTGGAGATGAATGTTGGGTTAAGGCCACGGATGAAGAACTTGACCAAATTGAAAAGAATGATACTTGGGAATTAGTTCCTAGACCTCGCGATAAAAATGTTATAGGAACAAAATGGATATTCAAGAACAAGTTGAATGAAAATGGAGAAGTTGTTAGGAATAAAGCAAGACTTGTTTGTAAATGATATTCTCAACAAGAAGGTATAGACTTTGAAGAAACTTTTGCACCTGCTGCTAGAATTGAAGCCATAAGAATGTTTCTTGCTCTTTCAAGTTTTACAAAAATTCAAAGTTTATCAAATGGATGTAAAATATGCATTTCTTAATGGAGATTTAGAAGAAGAAGTATACGTTGAACAACCAGAAGGATTTATTCTGGGAAATGATGCAAAGCTTGTATGAAAACTCAAAAAGGCTTTATATGGACTAAAAAAATCTCCGAGGGCATGGTATTATCATCTTGACAAATATCTTCAACAAAAAGGTTTCACAAAAGGTTTTGCAGATAGCAACTTATATACAAAAATTGAGAATGATAAACTACTAATTGTTGTTGTTTATTTTGATGATATCGTCTTTGGTAGTAATGAAGAATCTATGAGTCAAAACTTTGCTTATGTTATGCAGCAAGAATTTCAAATGTCTTTGCTTGGAGAACTAACCTATTTTCTTGGTCGACAAGTGCAACAAACAAAATATGGCATCTTTCTCTCACAAACTAAATATCTCAAGAAAATTCTGAAGAAGTACGGAATGGAAGATTCCAAACCAGTATGTACTCCAATGGTAACAAGATGTAGTCTCAGTTCTAATGATGAATCTCCTACAATGAATCAACCAGAATACAGATCTATGATTGGAAGTTTGCTTTATCTAACAGGTACCATGCTAGATATCATGCATGCGGTAGGAATTGTTGGAAGATTCCAAGCCAATCCAAAGGAATCACATCTTCAGGCAGTAAAAAGAATATTCAAATATCTCCAAGGAACTTAAGACTTCGGTCTATGGTATCCTACAGATACAGATCTCACGCTTCATGCATATACAAAATATGGATTGGACTGGAAATGTTGATGACAGAAAAAGAACTAGTGGAGGTGCATTCTATATGGGATCACAATTAGTATCTTGGTTCAGAAAGAAACAAAGTTGGATTGCCTTATCTACAACTGAATTAGAATATGTGGTTGCTACATCTTGTTGCACACAGCTACTCTGGATGATGCAAACATTACAAGATATTCAAATCAAATGCTCTCCACCCATCTCCATTCTATGTGATAATACAAATGCTATTAGTATTTCAAAAAATCCATTCATGCACTCCAAGACCAAGCACATACCCATTAAGTACCACTTTCTATAGGAACAAGTGCTTGAACAAAAGGTTAAATTGGAGTATGTTCCCTCCAAAGAATAGGTTGCTGATATATTTTCCAAACCTCTTCGCATAGAAGCATTTGAATATCTCAAACAAAAGTTGGGAGTTGTTTCTGCCTCATCCTGCTGTTAAATCCAGTTTTCAGAGGAATGTTTCCGGTACGTGGATTTCATGAAGCAGAGTCGCATATATAAGTGAGGTTTTGTGCCTCAGTAGTGTATGTTTTTTTCTAATAGAAAAACAGTGGGTCGAACTCAAAATCAGTTTCTGACATGGGTGTTCAGTCTAATATTGATGTTTAAAGTCTCCTGATATGCTTTGTTCATTCATGTTTATTTGATTGATGAAGATGCCCTGATGAATGAATTGTTGATAATGTGCAGGTAGCACAGGTTCAAGGGGAGCTTTAGCCTTCAAAACATTATGCATTGTTGGCATCATGTTTGCTAAATTGAGCCATGGTTTCAGTTATTAATATCATCTGTTGTAAAGGTCATGTAAAGGCCTATGGTGTAATAACATGTCTCTTTCTGTCATAGTCTATTACGAATGAGTCCTTTGGACATATGATGTAATTTGTACCCCCACTTGTTGGCATTATGATATTATTGTTGTCCTTGATGGAAACTCACTCACAGGGTAACAGGTCCATTCAGATGTAACAAGGCATTGGTACAGAAGAACGGGAAGATGGAACTAAAGTCTACTAATCAGAATGAAGAAGTTGAAGGTAAAGGATGGTGAAAAGCAGTTTAAGATGTATACCCAGGTCCACTTAGTTAAAATAGCGTATACACACTAGTTCACAGAACAAAAAGAGTGTATATGTATACACGCACTTTCACAGGAAGAAAAGCGTGTATATGTTGGAAAAACAAGGAAATTTAAGAGGAGACAATACCAGGGGTCAATACCATGGTATTAACCCATTGAAAAATTGAGTGGAGAAATGACTATTTGATTCCGTCCAAGAATACCACGGGTCCTAAGTGGTTTTGGTCCGAGGTATTGAGAAAAGCATAAAACTATATAAGCAGGAGAAGATCATAAGACCAGGGTGTGCAAGTGAAAGGGTTTCTAAGGAATACTTCTATCTAAAGTATATTTTATGTTGCAGGGGTTATGTTTGTGATTTGATTTGAAATATTTTTTGCACCTTGAATTCAATGTTGGATCACGATCATGAGACCTGAAATGACATATCATTGAATGATCTGATATTGGTTGGGCTAGATCTGATGGTATACACATGTTTTATTCTTTAAATGTCATGATCTGGGTTTGTCTGAAGTTCGAAATAGTTGTGAAGTTATGAGTTAATATTTGCATATCTATACTCGGGTTCGTCTTGGTAAAAGAGCGTGTACATGCAGGTTCTACTCTTCCAAGTAGCGTATATAAAGGAAAATCCTTTTCTTCGGATCTGACTGATCTATCTAATCATTTATGTTGTTTTATTGATGTCTGTCAATGAAGTCTTATTATATATGAATGTAGAACTAAATGCATAAAGAGTTTGGTATCTGATTGATTGATTTTATAAGTGAGAAGGGTGATCTCTACTACTACCTATGTAAAGCTTTGAAAATTGACAGTGTTTGTTCAGTATATTTCTAGTTGGTACAGACTTGATTCAGAAGTTTTGTGTTTCAGTAGTTTCGAAGGTATATGCAAGTTTGATTAAAGGAAGTAGCGTATACATGCCTGTTGGGTTCAGTAAAGTAGCGTATACATTCTGATGCATGATTTTTGAGGTTGCAACTGGTTCTAAATGATGATGTGGGTTTATGGGTTTAGCACAGTGTTCTGGTGATAGTGATCTAACTATTAAGATTAACTGATTATTGGTTGATGTAGTTTGAAAGTTCTGATGGGTCTTGTATGAAAATTTGATGAAATGATGCCTTCAAGTGTATTGTTGTGTTCCAGGAGCATCCAATATAAAATGTTATGAAATGTGGTCCCTGGAAGAAGAGAGAAGGTCGTAGACTTCTGTAAGTCGATGCCTATGTACTAGTAAACACATTGGCCAGTACAACAGCTAGGGGGTTGCAGCTCCCTTCCAGTAGAAGCTGGAAAATGAGAGAAGGTTGTATCCTTCTGCAGGTGGGTGTCTACATACTGGTATGAGTCTGCATTAGTACAAGATTGTAAACAAATTTTCTTATTATTAAAATAAGATAGCAACAGGTGGTATTTCTCCCACATTGGGTTTCCACCTTAAATCTTGGTGTTCATGTGTGTTATTTCTGTGTGATTGTTTATTATGGTTTTACTACACTGTTTAACAAGTTATTAATGCACTGATTAAAGATCAACACATGATAAACTGATTAAATCATAAGTTCTCTGGGCATACACTGGTTTCTCTAATACCAGTAGTGTGTACACGCTAGTTCACTTCATAGAGGTAGTGTATATAAATCATTTTGGGAAATGAAAAATTATTGAACTAATAATATTGATTCACCCCCCCTCTCAATATCATTTCCAACAATTGGTATCAGAGCTGGACCTTCAAAATAAGCTTGATTGCTTGAGGGAAGATCTTTCAAGATGAATAATCACAAAGGCATGGGATCCATCAAACTACCAATCTTCAATGGAATCAACTTGATATATTGGAAAATAAGAACCAGAGCCTATCTTCAATCGCTCAGAGTCGATTTTTGGGAAATTGTGGAAGGAGGATATCAATTTCCAACAGAAATACCTACAGACTTTGCAGGTAAGAAGTTATATGAAACCAATGCCAAATCTATCAATACATTATTAGGAAGTCTATCGGAATCAGAATTTGTCAAATTCATGCAGCTCAAGACAACCAAAGAGATATGGGACAAAATCATTCAGAGCTACAAAGTAGACTCTCAGGTAAAACATGTCAAGCTTCAAACTCTCAGAATTCAGTATGAAACTCTTAATATGCAGTGATGAGAGTGTTTCTAGTTACTTTTTATGTATAGATGAGATCGTTAACTGTATGAAGAATCTGGGTGAAGAGATAAAGGAAGCTACCTTAGTTGAGAAAAATTTTAGATCTTTGCCTTCTAAATTTGAGTCAAAAGTGTCTGCCATAGAAGAAAAACGGGATCTTCAAACTTTTATTGTGACTCAACTCCATGGAATCCTAACTGCCTTTGAAATGAGGAAAGGATGTCCTTCAGATATGAGAGAAGCCACTTTTAAAGCTTCAGCAAAGGGAAAAGAAAAGGAAGATAAAAATGAACCATGATACATTTCAGAAGAAGAATATGAGGTTAATTTTGTCAAGAAGCTTCAACAAGGTTCCGGAAGATTCAGAGGTAAGTTACCATTCAAATTCTTTACTTGTGGTAGAGTTGTCCATTATGTTGCCAAATGTCCTCACAAAGATAAATATGAAAAGGGAAAGGAATATGAAAAAGGAAATAGAAAACAAGTTGTCAATAGAGCGAGTTACTATACGCATGAAGTTAGTGATGGTTTATCTAATAGTGATGAAGATGAAACTGAACAAGATTATAGACTACTCATGGCTTATGACAATGATGATTTTTTGGACGGCTTAGAAGATGAATACTTTCTTTAAGAAATCACAAAACTCAAAATCTGCTTAGAAGAAAAGAATATGATCATAGATACGTTGACACACAACCTCACTGAAAGATAAAAACACAATGAAAATCTAGAATGTGAAATTGTGGGTCTAAGAAAAGAACTTGAGAAGACAAAATCTCTTAATCTTAGATTTTCTAAAGGATCTGAAACTTTAAATGAAATCATCAAAGATCAGTGTTCTCCTCTGATTAGAGAGGTCTGGGATATACTGAAGAATCATCTCAATCACCAGAATCTATCTTGATGTAGCAAATACCAGTGAACAATGTGTCAATCATCAGCAAAGGCCTAAAATTACTCATCAAGTAAATCATACTCAATTTAATCCAAGGATGAATATCAGTAGAAGATTCAACCAATAGGTAAACCATGCCAAAAGATTCTATGATCACAAAAACTTCTTTAATGGTCAATGTTTTTCATGTCATAACTTTGGGCATAAGGCTGCTCAATGTGTTGATTACAAAACCATCATGACTAGAGAAGCACGCAATCAAAGGAGTGTAATAGGAATCAAGAAAAGTTCTTATGATAAATTTTCTCCTCTTGAAAATGAAATAGAATGTTCAATTTGTAACAACTTTGGTCATGAAGAATCTGAATGCAGGATCAAATTCTGTCCAACACTTCAAAAGGAGCAAACATCATTAAATCCCAAGATATGCAAGAATAAGGAATCACAATCAGAAATATGTGGCATAGCTCTGTATGCAGAAGGACATGAAATTCAGTGGTACATCGACAACGGATGATCCAAACACATGATAGGTGATAAAGAGAAACTTCATTCATATAATGCTTTAGAAAAGGAAAATACTGTCTCATTTGGAAATGACACTCCAACTGTCATTAAAGGTAAAGGTTTTGTTTTCTTGAAAGAAAAGGTTAAAGTTGGAAATGTCATGTATGTAGATGGTTTAAAGAATAACCTGTCGAGTGTCAGTCAAATGAGTGATCAAGGAAATGAAGTTGTGTTTCGATCAAACGGATGTGTGGTTCATGAACTTGATACAGGAAAGACCGTGATCAAAGGTACAAGAAATCCAAACAACTTATACATACTCAAAGGAGGAAAACAACAATGCTATCTAAGCAAAACAGATGAAAACTGGCTATGGCATAGGAGATTGGGACATCTAATCTTTTCTCAAATAAGAAAAGCATGCAGGCTCAAGGAAGTTCGTGACCTTCCAGATATCAACATCCCATAAAATACCATATGCAAGCCATGTCAAATCAGGAAGAAAACCAGAGTTCACTTCATTGAAAAGGAAGGATCAACAAGTAAGCCTCTTGAACTCATCCATACTGATTTATGTGGGCCAACAAGGAAAAACTCAACTCGTGGAGAATAATACTTTATTTTATTTATTGATGATTCTTCCAAGATGTGTTGGATAGGTCTACTAAAGCATAAAGATGAAGCATTTGAAAAGTTTAAAGCCTTCAAAGCTTTAGTTGAAAATGAATCAGATTGAAAAATCAAATGTCTCATATCTGATCGAGAGGGAGAATTCATATTAGATGAATTCTTTGACATCTGTGAATAACATGGAATAAAAAGGCAATTCTTCGTCGCAAGAACTCCTCAACAAAATGGCGTGGTGGAAAGAATGAACAGAACAGTTTAACAAATGGCTTGATCCATGCTTGATGAATCTGGAACTTCTACAACCTTCTGGAGTGAAGTTGCATTTGCTGCCGTGACTATTCTCAACAAAGAAAATATTCAGGTAAATAGCAATCAAACCACACATGAACTCTGGTATGGTAAGCCTCTTAGTATAAAACACTTCAGATTTTTTGGAAGCAAATGTTTCATCAAAAGGACTGATGAAAAACTTGGTAAGTTTGAACCCAGAGCAGACGAAGGAATTCTTCTTGGTTATTCATCCAGAATTAAAGGATACAAATGTTATAATAAAAGACTTTGGAAAATTTTTGAAAGCATTGATGTTGTAATTGATGAAGCATTCAAAAATTCGAAACAAATGAAATCAATAGAGGAATATGAAAATGAGGAAGATGGGGAATGCTTTCCCGCATCAAATCAAAATGGTATAGAAGAAGAAACCAATGAAGCACCAGCAGAAGATACAACAGACAAGGAAAAGACTCCATCCAGGTATGTTCAGAAGAATCATCCAGAATCTCAAATTTTAGGAGAAAAAGGGTATGGAGTACAGACAAGAAGAACTCTTATAGGGACCTCAAGTTATCTATCATTACTATACTCCACAGAACCTTAGAATGTAAATGAAGCCTACAAAGATGAACGTTGGGTCAAGGCCATGGATAAAGAACTTGACCAAATTGAAAATAATGATACTTGGGAGTTAGTTCCTAGACATCATGATAACAAAATGTTATAGGAACAAAATGGATATTTAAGAATAAGCTAAATGAAAATGGAGAAGTTATTAGAAACAAGGCAAGACTTGTTTGTAAAGGGTATGCTCAACAAGTAGGTATAGATCTCTAAGAAACTTTTGCACATGTTTCCAAACTTGAAGTCATAAGGATGTTTCTTTTTCTTTCTAGTTTTCGAAAATTCAAAGTATATCAAATGGATGTAAAATTAGCCTTGCTTAATGGAGATTTAGTTTATATTAAACATCCAGAAGGATTCATTCTCGGAAATAATGAAAAACTCATATGCAAGCTCAAAAAGGCTCTTGGTGGTCTGAAACAAGCTCCAAGGGCTTGGTATTACCGCCTTGACAAATATCTGCAACAGCAAGGTTTCACAAAAGGTTTGTAGATAACAATTTATAAACAAATATTGAAAATGATAAACTGCTAATTTTTGTTGTTTATGTTGATGATATCATTTTTGGTAGCAATGAAGAATCCATGAGTCAAAATTTTGCTTCAGTAATGCAGAAAGAATTTGAAATGTCTTTACTTGATGAACTTACTTATTTTCTTGGTCTACAAGTACAGCAAACAAAAGATGGTATCTTTCTTTCACAAACCAAATATCTCAAGAGGATCTTGAAGAAGTATGGAATGGAAGATTCTAAACCAGTATGTACTCCAATGGTAACAGGATGCAGTCTCAGTTCTAACGATGAATCACTAGCAGTGAACCAACCAACTTACAGATCTATGATTGGAAGTCTACTTTATCTAACAGGCACCAGACCTGATATCATGCATGCAGTAGAAATTGTGGAAGGTTCCAAGCAAGTCCAAAGAAATCTCATCTTCAAGTAGTAAAACTAATTTTTAAATATCTTTAAGGAACTCAAGACTTTGGTCTATGGTAGCCTAAATAAACACATATTACTCTTCATGCTTATACAGATGTAGATTGGGCAGGAAATGTGGATGATCGAAAGAGTACGAGTGGAGGAGCATTCTATATGGGTTCATGATTAGTGTCTTGGTTCAACAAGAAACAAAGTTCTATTGCCTTATCTACAGCTGAAGCAGAATATGTAGTTGTTGCATCTTGCTGCACACAACTACTTTGGATGATGCAAACATTGCAAGACATTCAAATCACATGTACTCCACCCATCTCCATTCTATGTGATAATACAAGTGTCATCAGTATTTCGAAAAATCCAGTCATGCACTCCAAGACCAAGCACATACCCATTAAATACCATTTTCTACGAGAACAAGTGGTTGAACAAAAGGTTAAATTGGAGTATGTTCCCTCCAAAGAACAGGTTGATGATATATTCACTAAACCTCTTCCCAGAGAAACATTTGAATATCTCAGAGAAAAGCTAGGAGTATTTGTTGCATCATCCTGCTGTTAGATCCAGTTTTTAGAGGAAGGTTATTATACGTGGGTTTCATGAAGTATAGTCGCATATACATGCAGGTTTCTATGGCTCAAGAATCATATATGTTTTTCTGATAGGAAAACAGTGGGTCAGACTCTGATATGGGTGCTCTGTCTGATATTGATGATTAAAGTCTGACGATATGATTTGTTCATTGATTTTTATCTCACAGACAAATATGCCTTGATGAATGACTTGTTAACAATGCACAGGTAGCATAGGTTTAGGGGGAGCATTAGCCTTCACTCACATTATACATTGTTGGCGTCATAGTTGCTGAGTTCAGCTATGGCTTCAGATATTTATATCATTTGTTGCATAATTCATGTAAAGATCTAGGGTGTGATATGACTTCTTTTGTCATGGTCTATGTTTGAATGAGTCCTATTGGACATATGATGTAATTTGTATCCCCACTTTGCATGGGATGACTAACGTAATAATTTTTGTATTTTTGTCATGTATAAACTTTTGGTATATCCCCACTTGGTTGGGCGGATGAGTCAAATATGGTGTATCCCCACTTGGTTGGGTGATTGATGTATGTATGAGTCATTGGTCATACTCACTTAGTTGAAGAGTCATGTTATTCTTTTGAAACATATCTCTACAGACTCGGCATGCACTGAGGGGAGCATGGACAGCATACAGTATATCAAAGGGGGAGAGTAGCTTGGTCCGCCCTTTTCCCTTGATGTCAAAGGGGGAGAGTATTTTGGAGTTACATATTATCTCTAACAGTTTCTACAGCTTGCAGTAATCAACACCATCATGGTTTCCATCAATTCCAAAGGGGGATATTGTTGGCATTATGATACTAATGTTGTCCTTGATGGAAACCCACTCAAATGGTAAAGGGTCCATTCAAATGTAATGGGAATTGGTACAAAAGAACAGGAAGATAGAACTAAACTCTACTAATCAGAATGAAGAAATTGAAGGTAAAGGATGGTGAAAAGTAGTTTAAGATGTATATGCAGGTCCACTTAATCAAAACAATGTATACACGTTGGTTCATAGAACAAAAAGAGTGTATATGTATACACACACTTTCACAAGAAGAAAAACGCTTATATGTTGGAAAATCAAGGAAATTCAAGAGGAGACAATACCAGGGGTCAATACCATGGTATTAGCCCACAATATTGAGCAGTGTAAAGACTATTTGATCCCGTCCAAGAATACCATGAGTCCTAAGTGATTTTGGTCTGAGGTATTAATAAAAGCCTAAAACTATATAAGGAGGAGATCATAAGGCTAGGGCATGCAAGTGAAAAGGTTTCTAAGGAATAATTCTATCTTAAGTATATTTTATGTTGCAGGGGCTATGTTTGTGATTTGATCTGAAATATTTTGTGCACCTTGAATTCAATGTTAGATCAGGATCGTGAGACCTAAAATGACATATCATTGAATGATCTGATATTGGTTGGGCAAGATCTTATGGTATACACCTGTTTTATTCTTTAAATGTCATGATATAGGTTTGTTTTAAGTCCGTAATAGCTACGAAGTTATGAGTTAATATTTGCAGATCTATACGTTGGTTCGTCTCGGTAAAAGCGCATGTACATGTAGGTTCTACTCTTCCAAGTAGCGTATACAAAGGAAAATCCTTTTCTTCATATCTAACTGATCTATCTAATCAGTTCTATTTTTTTAATGTTGTCTGTCAATGAATTCTTCTTAGATCTGAATGTAAAACTGAACGCATAAGGAGTTTGGTATCTGATTGATTTATTGTAAAAGTGTAAAGATATGTAAATTGACAATAGTTGTTCAGTATATTGTTGGTTGGTACTGTTAGCATTTGAGATTTCACCTAGGCTGAGATAGACAAACCTCAAATCTACATCAAACCATTTCACCTCGTAGCTAGCCCTACGAGGTATGAGAAGGCTCTCTCGGGTCAAATTCGGTGGATTTTGTCAATATGATGAGTTGACCAATTAGGATCAAAGATATTAGGCTAGTAAATTGATAAGGGGGGTTGATTTAAAGATTTTTGGGTTTTGGGTGGCAATTGGAGGGAGTGCAATTCAGGGTGCGGGGATTGAGCACAGTTTTTGCAGGGGGATCTTTGGGGCAAGGTAGGAGTGAGCGCTGATGCCTTAATCTGAGATGGATGATCAGGGATGATAGAGAAGGAGCTAAAGAGGGAAAAAAACCATTTGAATCCTCTCTAGATAGCAGAAAACATAAATTTTGAACAAACTAAAAAGCTGAGCATGTCAAAGCATGTATTCAAACTTTACCACTTCATCTGTCCAAATAGAAGCAAAAAGAGAGATGTAGAATACATAAACAAACTTACAATAACATGTAGAGAACACACCATCAACACTACAATCCACAAGAATCCACAAGGATGTCTGCAAAACCCTTGCCTTCTTCCTCTTGAAATTGCAAAGATAGATGTACAATATACAATGAAACTTTCTCCCACAAGAGTCCAACC
>APFE031754242.1:0-63367 GCA_000404065.3 Pinus taeda
CTGATACTTGCATGCTTTCATTATTTGTGAAAAGCTTAGGTGTCCCAACCTCCGATGCCATAACCAGTGCTCATCATCTTTGCTTAGATAGCATTGTTGTTGTCCTTCTTCAAATATGTACAGATTATTTGGAGTTCTTTTGCCTTTGATCACTGTTTTACCTGTATCAAGATCACGAACAAGACATCCATTTGATCTGAATATAACCTCGGTTCTTTGATCACACATCTGACTGACACTTAGAAGATTATGTTTCAATCCATCAACATACAAAACATTTCCAGCCTTGACCTTTTCTTTTAACTGAGCAATACCTTTTCCTTTTATAGTTGCAGGAGTATCATTTCCAAAAGAGAATTTCTTTCCTTTTTCTAGAGCAGAATATGACTCAAGTTTTCCTTTATCACCTGTCATATTCTTCCAACATCCACTCTCAATGTACCATAGATTTTCCTGTCCCTCTGCATAAAATGCTATCCCACATCTTTCTATTTGTGGTTCCTTTATTCTCCATGTTTTGGTGCTTGAGGCTTGTTCCTTTCTCTGCTGAAACCTTCTCCTCCATTCAGAGTCTTCATGACCAAAAGTTATTGCAAATAGAACATTCAACTTCATTTTCAAGAACCGAAAAGTTGTTATAGGTCCTTTTTGTAATCCCGGTCATACTTCTTTGTTTTTGAGCTTCCCTAGTCATGATTGTTTTATATGCAACACATTGAGCTGCTTTGTGACCAAAGTTATGGCAAGAAAAACATTGTCCATTGAAGAAACTTCTGCGGTTATCAAATCTACCCAAATGATTGTAATCTCTATTGTTATTCATTCTTGAACCAAATTGAGAGGACTTTACCTATGGCTGGTTGTAGCTTTTGTTCACTCTTAAAACAGATTGCCCCTGATAGCCTTTGTTTGCAATTTGTCCCTGCTTAACCTGATAGTCTCCATTGTGCTTTTGCTCACTACTTTTTGCTGCATCAAGATAAATTTTTGAAGTGGATGCTTGAGAAGGTTCTCCATTATAGCCCAAACCTGTCTTGTTTAGAGGAGAACATTGTACATTGATAATCTCATCCAAGTTTCAGATCCTTTGACAAACTTAAGATTAATAGCTTTTGTTTTCTCAATCTCTTTTCTAAGAGCAACAATTTCACCTTCTAACTTTTCAAAATGTTTTTCCTTTTCATCAATTTGAAATTGTAGAGTATCAATGATCATATTCTTTTCTTCTATACATCTCTTGAGTCTAGTAATTTCTTCAAAAAGGTTATTGACATCTATAGCATCCATATAATCATCATATTCAAATGCCATTAACAGTTTATATTCATTACCTCGTTCATCTTCATCACTATTTGATAGACCATCACTATCTTCATGAGTGTAGTAGCTTTTCTTATTTGCACCCTGTTTCTTGTTCCATCTAGCAGGTTCCTTTCCTTTATTCTTATAAGGACATTTTGCAGCATAATGACCTACTCTTCCACAAGCAAAGCATTTAAAAGGTAACTTACCTCTGAACCTTCCAGAACCCCTTTGAAGATTTCTGACAAAATTTGATTCTTCTTCTTCTTCTTCTGGTACGTGACTTGCTTCATAATAATCTCCTTTGCCTGACGCCTTGAAAGTAGCTTCTCTTCTATCTGATGGACCTCCCTTTCTCATTTCATAAGCAGTTAAAATTCCATGTAGCTGAGACATAGTAAGAATTCATAGATTTTCCTTTTCTTCAATTGCAGATACTTTAGATTCAAACTTGGGGGACAATGATCTTAGAACCTTTTCAACCACAATAGCCTCTTTTATTTCTTCACCCAAATTTTTCATACAATTAACAACTTCATCTTCCCGAAGAAAATAGTTAGCCACACTTTCATCATTATACATCTTGAGAGTCTCATACTGAATCCTGAGAGTTTGAAGTTTGGCACGCTTTACCTGTTCATCTCCTTCATAGCTTGTGACATTTTTTTCCCATATTTCTTTTGCAGATTTATAGTGCATTACCTTCATGAATTCCGATTGAGATATACATCCTAATAGGGTACTGACTGATTTAGCATTTGTTTCATACTTCTTTTCTCGTCGCATCTGTAGGAGTAGCTGAAGGAAAAGCATAGCCTGTCTCTACGATATCCCAAACATCCGTACCAAGAGACTGAAGATAGGCAGTAACTCTTACCTTCCAATAATTGAAGTTTGTCCCATCAAAAACCGGTGGCCTCATAGATGCTTCCCTCTCGTAGTTGCTCATGATGAAAGATCTTCCTTCAAGCGATCAAGCTTCTTTAGAAGGACCTGCTCTGATACCAATTGTTGAAAATAATACTGAGAGGGGGGGCGAATCAGTATTATCTAGTCCTTTTACAAATTTTCCTTATTTATACTTTGAATTATTTTTGCATATCAGTACCATAAAATAATGAGCTGAACAAGAAAAACAGACAGTCACATCAAAGAACACCAGATATAAGGTGGAAACCCAATGTGGGTGAAAACCACCTGATGCAATATGTCTCTATCTTCTTTCAAATTAGAAACTCCTTTTACAATGGTCTTGTACTGGTGCAGTCCTTTACCAGTACGCAGGCTGCAACCTGCAGAGAGCTACAACTCTCTCTCGTTTTCCAGTCTCTCCTGGAAGGGAGCTACAACCCCTTACTTCTTTTCTTTCAAGGACCACTTTTCATAAATTTTCAAACTGGATTCATAAACATCAAATGATCATCAAGTACCATTAAGTCACCCAGATAACCAGATCCACAATAACAATAAACTAAACCCAGAACACCTTATCAACAAAAAAAAATCAGTCAACAAAAGATATTAAGACAGATACGTAATTTCCTTTTCTCTGGCCTGCGTCACTATGCACTTCACCTTCTGTGGCGCCGCGCACCTTCGCAGCTACGCCTTCTGTGGCGCCTCCGCACTGCGCCTCTGTGGCATCTCCTGTGGTGCCTCCGCACTGTGCCTTCTGTGGCGTCTCCGCACTACGCCTTCTGTGGCGCCTCTGTGGCGTCTCCACACTGTGCCTTCTGTGGTGCCTCTGTGGCGTCTCCGCACTGCGCCTTCTGTGGTGCCTCTGTGGCGTCTCCTGTGGGGCCTCCGCATTGTGCCTTCTGTGGTGCCTCTGTGGCGTCTCCACACTGCGCCTTCTGTGGCGCCTCTATGGCGTCTCCGCACTGCGCCTTCTGTGGCGCCTCTATGGCGTCTCCGCACTGCGCCTTATGTGGCGCCTCTGTGGCATCTCCGCACTGTGCCTTCTGTGGCGCCTCTGTGGCATCTCCGCACTGCACCTTCTATGGCGCCTCTGTGGCTTCTCCTGTGGTGCCTCCACACTGCGCCTTTTGTGGCGCCTCTGTGGCGTCTCCTGTGGCGCCTCCGCACTTCTGCAACTGCAGCACTCGAGAGAACACCCTTCACAGATTCGCTTTCCACTTCACTTTCATATAGATCAAGCTTTTGAAACAATAACCCAATATTTCATATCTTAAGATATTCAACCCAAAAGCATACCCAACCCAAATGATCTCCTTTGCTTTATATAGGCAAGCTCTTCCTCAAATCATGGATCAGGGGGCTCAATAATAATAATAATAATATAAAACAATACCACGGGCCAAAACCATAATAACACAATCCCGTCGGCTAAATACCAAGGGTTAAACATAAGGAACCCCACGTGTGCGCGCTTTACTGCCTTGAAGTGTGTGCACTTGGGGTACGTACCTCATGAATGGGTAACCTACGTGTATGGACGCGGTCCCTGCACGGCGTACCTGCGGGTACGCATCTTCTAAACTGTTCTCCTGCGTACTTCTTAATTCTCATCATATTGAGAGCCATGCCATGGGTGTTGCCATCAAGTACAACATCTGTAACATATAACCATACCAGAAACATAATGCCAACACATCAAACTCAACCTGGTCTTTGAATGATAATGGTAATCCATTTTTGAACCTTTGGATCATTTCTTTCTCATCCTTGAGATAGGGCACATATCTGAACAACTCTAGGAATCTGGTTGTATACTCTTCATCTGTCATGGAACCCATCCCGAGCTCATAGAATTCCTTTGCCTTTCCATCATAATATCTCTCAGATAGGTACTTCTTCCTAAAGAGTCTCTCAAACTCATCCCAAATCAGCTCCTCTTCTCTTATGCCTCTCACATGCTTAACACCTTCCCACTAGGTATTTGCTTTTCCTTTGATATTAAAGGTAGCTATTTTGGATTTCATGTTCTTTGAGTAATCATGAAATATCAAAACATTTCTCATCACAAGTAGCCATGCTTCTGCATCTTCTGACTTAATCAAATCACCATAAAAGGTAGGAGGTTTGAATTTCTTGAACTCCTTTAGAAAGAACCCCCTCTCACTCCTCAGATAAGGATGTTGGTGGTCATGGTGATGATGCCTCAGAACTAGATCTAAAATAAAATTTACATGTGTTAACCCTCCTCTCAGATTTATCCAACAATCTACCACTATTCACTATATCATCCATTCCCAACCCATGCCTTCTATGACACCTGCTTCCATCTACACCATTAGTCCTTTCTTCTTGTCTATTTGCATGAATGATCCTAACCATCCCTACTTCTTCAAATCTGAAAGGCTATAGAGGATGGTTGCATTGACCTCAACTTAATTTTCTTGAGCTTTCACAATCCTTTCCTGTGCTTCAATCAACTTCTCATATTCTTCCTTAAAACTTATGATATTTGTCTTCAGAATTCTTAGTGTACTTTCTAGATCAGTAGAGTCTCCCTCTCCCTACTGCTCAAATGACTTCTCCTCTACCACTTATTTCTCTTCTGGTCTATAGGGGAAGTCATATGAATTGTATTCAACTATTCTTCTCTTCATCCCTAGTCTTCTATTGTCTTGCAATCATATGATGTTAGATAAACAAAATAAGAGATATAATCAAAATCATACTTCAATGTATCTCAGGGGAGGCTATTACATCTGCACAAATCAGTCCAAAGTAGCACAATACATAATAATATCAAGAACTTAACTATCATTGAGTAACCACAATGACAATAATCATCATGCATATGACCACAATGCATATAACAACAAATTAACTATTATGCATGAATAATTGGTGCACGTGCATATGACAACACCAATTAACTAGCATATATCATACATGTAAACACAATATAAATAAAATAACTATAATGCATATGACCACAATGAATATTATGTCAATTAACCATCATGTATGTATGTTAAACATATAGAACTACATGACAATATTCTTTTAGCAAGAGATCCATTGCTGCAACCTCACTTTGATACCACTCTATAACACCCCACCCCACATTTAACCACTTTCACAGGCTCTCCAAGGTAAACATTAATTGAGAGTTACTATGACATGAACCAACAACCATGTTCTAGTTATGGAAGTGGGGCCTACTAAACTGAAAACCTTTTATAGCCTCCCAAGGACACCTAATCACTCGAATGTCAAACAACAACCACTGGTGATCTTTCCCTAAGTGGAACTACCATTTTACTGAATTTATTGCCCAGTCACACCAACGCAAGATTGTGCATGCATCTAAAAGGCTTCAACCACATCTATAAGCCTTCCTTCCTGCATCCAAAATCACACTCATAGGCCATCTTTCCTGTTTCCAGGGACTTTGACCCTGAAATTTAAGGCTAGCTTACAGGCCAACTACCCAGAACATCCCATAACTTACAAAGCTTCCTGTAGGAGTCTTCTTGCACTGTTCTTGACTCAATCCTTGCTCAAACTTGTCTAATACATATGATCATCATTTGCACAAACACTTTGTAGGTGTAGTACTTGTAGCTCATGAATGCATATATGTTCATTGATTCATTAAACCATCTGATGATTATCAAGAAGGCTTACTACCATCTCTTGGTAACTGCATAAACATATGTTACCTCATGCATTCAAGTATATAACTAATATTCTATTAAACCATGGAATGAAGCCATGATATAGGTCCAAGTGTAACAAAGGACCCTTCCAAGACCTTTTACTTTCGTGATGTGTTAAATTTCATTTTTAAAAGAAACATAAATTAATACGTGTGCATGCTGTAAAGAAGAGGAACATGACAATCATTAGCAACATAAAAACATAAGCCATTGATAACTGAGTTCGTTTAGGAGGGACTACATCTCCAGGCCTTGGTGTCAAAATGGTGTAGGCCGTTGCATTAAGTGTTGTCAATAGTGATGATGAACATAAGAGATGATTTCACTATCATACAAGTAAAATTCCCTCAGGCAGGGGTGGCTATAAGAGATGTTCCACTATGGGAACTCTCAGTCAAAATACTCCTATCAGTATGACACAAAACTCATGCACGATGAGCATCCCGCCAACATGGCATAAAAGGGATCTCAAAGCAAACATGCATGGCGACACATGAGTATCCCATAAATGTACAACAAAGGGATCTCAAAACACAACATGATGAATCATGACAACAAGTATATCACATAGGCGATTTCACGTCGCATCAAGCAGGAATCATAAAAATGAGTAAGAAATAGGATTCCACATCAAACATCAACGAAAAGACCTGTGCAGCACAATGCATAGCAAAAGAAGTACATGAACACTGCATATACCTCACAACCAAGGGTCATCTGAAGAAGTAGATGTCAAACTGCTGAAGCTGTTCGGGCCGTCGACCTGATGGCATCAATCACATGGAAATGGTTGCTCGCACAAGAATGCTGACACCTGCATTCCACTTAGAAAAGTGGCTGAAGAATAGAATGTGAGAATGAGAAATCTAAATACACCATCAGATTTGTGACATCAAATAGTGCAAAATCGTCTGTCCAATCTTTGAATTCTGAGAAGTTGAGAATCTGGGGCTCAAGGAATCTTTTAGATTCCCCCTATATTCCTCAAAGATTCTGCTCCATGGGTGGACTGGAAATCTGTAATTCCAAAGGTGAATCTAACTTCGGCGTTGTGATCCCTGTGAAAAACAATGAAAAACGACTGTAAACTTGACTATATTCCAACATGGAGAAAAATTACCTCCTCGGGAAAATTTCAAGGTTCATGGTTTTGCTCTCTATTTTTACAGCAATCATGGTTTCATCCTGATACTGAAAGATGGCCGAAAAATGCATAAATATAATGGAGAAATGGACAACTCCATTGCATTCATCGCGTCGAGAAGTGTTGAAACCATATAAAATTCATCAAAATCTGGCAAAGTGGAAATTTTGCCCTCCTGCAAAATGCGCAATCACGGTTCCACCCGCATTAAAAATTAACTCCCTTAAAATGCATGCCCTCTCCTGGTTCCTCCTCTCCCTCCGTGCACTGAAGAAATTCAGGTTTATATTAATTTTGCTGACGGATAACCCAATGTGGGTGGTTGTTGTAAATGGTAAAAAATAGGTTTGGTTGAGGAGGGGTCGGGCGGTCAAACCCCACCCCTCCATATTAATACACGGTTGTTTAAAGAAATGGTGCATTTAGTTTTTTGGCGGGGGTCAGGTCTGCCTTGGTCAGCCCACCCCCTTACTCCTGCCATAACATTGTATTAATATGACAATTGGCCGTTTGTTGGTGTTTTGTTTGTATTAAAGTTTAGTTTTTTTGTTATGAGGCCACTCGGTGGGATGGCCCACGTGGCTGGGTGGGTTCAACCCTTATTGGCCCCACTATTTTTAATACATGGTAAGGTACGTATAGTGTTGGGGGTGGTGGCCCCCACCCCCATTTAATATATATTTTTTTGTTTAAAATAACAATAAGGTGCCATTTAAAAAAAAAAAAATCAAATTTAGCTGTAGGAGTGATTTTAACTACCCCACAATTTCGCCCGGAATGCAGCCCAGGTTGGCCAGAATCCGGTGGCTGGAAAAAGTCCAAATTGTGGCCTCCTTAAGCTTGTATAGTCATAAAAAAGTCAACCCAACTTTGACTACTTTTAACTTTCGTATACGGACTTAGATTAATGAATTGTTTGCACCACCATGATCAGGACAATGAGATCTACGCTCTGGTCCTGGTTCGAGCATAATCCAAACGCTCTAACTTTTGAGCTTTCCTGAGTCCTGTTTGTCCTGTGTGTGTCTCTGGAGCCACCTAGATCAATCCTCCCCACTAAGGAGCTTTTGGTCCTCCAAAAGCATGAAAAATAAGCTGAAATTTCTCTGTACCTTGTGTGCATCACAAGTGTCCTGAAAGGCCTCGCTTCCATCTCCTTCACCTTTGTTCTTCATAGCCTTAAGCAATGAGCCGACACTTGCAACCTCTGCAACTTGTAGTACATTGTTTTGCAGATTACATGCTTCATTAACATGACCAACTAATGACCTAAGTGTCCGATACTTGCCACAAGCTCAAACACATACTTGGTGGTCAAGTTTACATCAAGATGGACACAATACCCTAGCTACGACAACAAGGCCTAAATATCATTGTTGCTTCAAAGTGATGGAAAACTCATCATCACTGCAACAAATGATTTACAACAATATGACCAAACACTATTTCGTTTTGACAAGTGATGGAAACACAACATCATTTTCACAATTTATCATGCAACACAAAACAAGACCACACATCATTGTTGCTTAACAAGTGATGGAAAACACATCATCACTTTTACATTTCAAAATGCATCAAATGATTTACAAAAGCGTGAACATGAATTGCTAACATATCTAGAAACCAGTTTTCACTTATCAATGTGAATGGGTCGCCTCCTTGTGGCGGTTTTGCTTGTTGAACAACTGCTTCACCTGGTTCACGCACCGACGCTTTACCTTTAAGGCACTGCTCTGGATGGAGCCTCCAACAAGTGGATCTTTGATGGCCACTTATATCACAATGGTTGCAATAGGCTTTCTTCCTCCAAATTTTCTTAACATGTTTCTTTGCCTACTGTTGTGTATATTTTTCATGCCTCATCCTTTTGTGTGTTGCCGTTCTTTTCCAACACTTAGAAAATGTATGGTTATGCAATCCACAAAAGGTACATGTTTTTCAATGTCTTGATTTATGTTCATTATTATCAACATGATCATAATCGAAATGAACATTCAAAGATCGAAAGTGATTATACCTTCCCTTGTTGTGTCTGGTGTAAATATGGTGATGAGGGCTTGCCTCAGCTCTTTCCTTGCCATGGGCACTACCATGGGATGATGGGGATGTGTTCCCATCATTCTATTTCCTTTACAATTTCGACGATGTCTCAGAAGCATTCAACACCTTTGATCATTCTCTTTTGGTGTATCTCAAGCCTGAAAATTGAGATCTCTGCATAACCTTCAATGGTTGAGTTATGCCTTGGTTATTACCACCAAGTTTTTCTTCCTCCTTGTGCCTCGTCCTTTTAAGGAGCCTCATGTTTGTCCCTATAATTGGGATCTTCAAATCTCCAATAGAAATCATACTATGTGAAGATGAAACCAAAAGGAAATCAATGTATTTTACCTCTTTTGATTTAGAAAGAATTGATGAGGGTTTCTCATCATCCATTGTTGGTGGTTTGCTAGCTGTCTCGACACATTCCCCAACTTCTTTCCTGACATACCCAAGTCCTGCCTGACGGGGTAATTCCTCTACTTTGATGGGGTTGACAATGCCTTGGCCATTAACACCCAAGGTGTTTCCTTCATATTCCATTTTCTTCAATAGTTTGGAGCCAATTCCCATGGTATGATTTTCAAAATCAACAAAATCATCATCAGGAAACACACATGAAGATGGGGAACTACTTTTTACCTTGCATGGGTCACGTTGCAGCTTTTCCAAAGTCTCGTCCTTTGCTTTTTGCTGTTGTAGAAAACTTTGTTTTTCCTCTTTCTCTTCATGTAGACGCATCTTCAATTTAGAGTTCTCTGTTTGAAGACTATGTTTGTTTTGCTTCAGTTCTTCTAGGGCCTCTTCCGTGTCTTGTAACTGAAGCTGCAATTTCTCCTTTTCCTCTGTCTCTTTCTGTATAGTTTCATACATGATTTCCACCCTTTTGGAAATGTTGAGCATGGTCTCATACATCGCTTTTTCGTCCTCTGTCACTGCACGTTCCATTTTTCACGCTGCAATTCACATCAACACAAAGACCGCTCTGATACCACTTGATCCAGGTCCAGGTGTACTGAAGGACCCCTCCAAGACCTTTTGTTTTCATGATGTGTTAAATTGAATTTTTAAAAGAAATATAAATGAATACGTGTGCATGCTCTAAAGAAGAGGAACATGACAATCATCAACAACATAAAAACATAAGTCATTGGTAACAAAGTTCATCCAGGAGGGAATACATCTCTAGGCCCCAGTGTGAAGATGGTGTATGTTGTTACATTAAGTGTTGTCAATAGTGATGATGTACATAGGAGATGATGTCACTATCATATGAGGAAAATTCCCTCATGCAGGGGTGGATCTAAGAGATGTTCCACTGCAGGAACTCTCAGTCAAAAGACTCCTGTTAATATGACACAAAACTCATGCATGATGAGCATCCCTCCAATATGGCATAAAAGGGATCTCAAAGCAAACATGCATGGAAACACATGAGTATACAATCATCATACAACAAAGGTCTCTCAAAGCACAGCATGATGAATCGTGACAACAAGTACATCACATGGGCGATTCTACATCGCATCAAGGAGGAATCATAAAAATGAGTAAGAAACAAGATCCCACATTAAACATTAATCAAAGGACCTATGTAGCACAATGCATAGCAAAAGAAGTACATGAACACTACATATACCTCACAACCAAGGACCATCTAAAGAAGCGGAAGTCAAACTGTTGAAGTTGTTTGGGCCATCGATCTCATGACATCAATTACATGGAAATGGTTGCTCACACAGGAATGTTGACACCTACATTCCACTTAGAAAATTGGCTCAAGAATAGAATGAAAGAATGATAAATCTGAATGCACCATCATATTTGTGACGTCAAATAGTGGAAAATTGACTGTCCAATCTTTGAATTCCAAGAAGTTGAGAATCTGGGGCTCAAGGAATATTTTAGATTCCCCTAGATTCGTAAAAGATTTTGCTCCATGGGTGGGCTTGAAATCTGCAACTCCAACGGTGAATCCAACTTCGCCATTGCGATCCTTGCAGAAAACCATGAAAAACGATTGCAAACTTGACTATATTTTGACATGGAGAAAAATTACCTCCTCGGGAAAATTTCAAGGTTCATTGGTTTTGCTCACTGTTTTATAGCAATCATGGTTCCATCCTCATACTGAAAATTGCAGAACTATGATGGAGAAACGGATAGTGCCATTGCATTCGTTGCATTGAGAAGTGCTAAAATGATATAAAATTCATCAAAATCTGACAAAGTGGAAATTTGGCCCTCTTGCAAAATGCCTAATCATGGTTCCACCTGCATTAAAAATTAATTAAAAATTAATTGTCTCGAAATGCATGCCCACTCCTGGTTCCTCCTCTCCCTTTGTGCACTGATGAAATGCGGGTTTATATTAATTTTACTGGTGGATAACCTAATGTGGGCGGTTGGCGTAAATGGTAAAAAATAGGTTTGGTTGACGAGGGGTTGAGCGGTCAAACCCCACTCCTCCATATTAATACACAGTTGTTTAAAAAAAATGGCACATTTAGTTTTTTGGTGGGGGTTGGGTCCACCCTGGGTGGCCTGCCCCCTTACTTTGGCTGTAACATTGTATTAATATGGCACATGGTCGTTTGCTGGTGTATGGTTTGTTTTAAAGTTTAGTTTGTTTGTTATGAGGTCGCCTAGTGGGCTGGCCCACGTGGCTGGGCGGGTTCAACTCCCACCAGCCTCATCATTTTTAATACATGGTAAGGTATGTATAGTGTTGGGGGTGGTGGGGTTGGTGGCCCTCACCCCCTTTAATATATATTTTTTTGTTTTAAATAACAATAAGGTGCCATTTTAAAAAAATTCGAATTTAGTTGTAGGAGTGATTTTAATGACCCCACAATTTCACCTAGAATCCATCCCAGGTTGGCCAGAATCCGGTGGCCAGAAAAAGTCCAAATTGTGGCCTCATTAAGAATGTTGAGTCATCAAAAAGTCAACCCAACTTTGTCTGCTTCTAACTTTCACATATGGACTCGGATTGATGAACCATTCACACCATCCTGATCGGGATGACGAGATCTATGCTTTGGTCCTAGTTCAAGCATAATCCAAACACTTTGAATTTTGAGCTTTCCTGAGTCCTCTGTCCTGTGTGTGTCTCTTGAGCCACCTTGATAAATATACCATGCTTATAACCAAAATGTAACCAGAGAGAAACCATGAAGCAATAACCATATAATCATATACTGAACCAGAACTTGTGCTTGTTGATCTCATTAAATATTAAAACATATTACCGTATAAAAATTTCAACCAATTAAAGGACTCCCACATATCACCCGACCATAGATTGCGGCTGAACCAAATCTTTATTTTAGCGCAATCACCTCTGTGCCATATTCCAAGCATGAATGTGGGATCACATGGGATAAACCAAAAACAGAACCAACCAGGGCTTCTAGAGGCTAAACCACCTCAACCCTCAACCATAATGACTTCACCTAAACTGGTCTAGAAATCACCAAAACCAAACAAGCTTCACTACTTTAGACTTTCTTCACCATTCCTAAATGAATTTTCTTGTCTCCACCCACCTATCAAGAGTTCCAGAAGAAATACCACCTCCACCCTCAACCTTTGGGAATTTTTCTAAGACCACCTTAACCATGATCTGAAATCTACTGGAAATCCAAAGCTTCACCAAAATAGGGAACCCACTACATCATGGCTATCCAAGAAATGGAAAAGGCAAGACTAAAATCATTGTTAATTCAGGAAAATCCAATGCCAATGACAACAAAATAAAAAATAAACCAAATGTATGTACCATGCATTCAAATCCCAACATTCTAAATCACACATACACAATGTTATCTACAATCCACAATTATTTTTTACCCTTACTTGTTGATATCCAAACTTCGTTTTGTGCTCCCTTGTTTGTTCTCTCTCTTGGAGTTTGATTTATTACTTAGCAAAACTAAAGTTGTCAAAGCTGAAAACTGATAAAAAGTTGTCAATTGTTTCTCAGGTGCCTTTTGATAATTTATTTCTGGTGTCTCTTCCTTTCCTTTTCCTATTTTCTTTCATTTTCCTTTATTTTCTCTGTAATTTCCCTTGCATGCATATTCTTGTCTCTTCATCTTCCTTTCCTCCTATTTTCCTTTATTCCTTGAATTAATTTCCATTTATTGTCTTTTTCATTTTTCCAATGCCAATTCCAATTTCCATAGACATTAATTAACCATAAGTGACCCCTAATGTGATGTGTCCCCCTCATTCCACTTGGAATACGTGTCCCACGAACTTGATTTATTTTTTTCTTTCTTACATGGAAATATAATCGAAGGTTGCTACAATAATTGTTCAATTTATCAACTTATTAGCCCTTATTTCCAAATGATTTAAATGGTTCTAGTATTATTTTCCCTTCTTCATTAATCTCCGGTAGAATATTTTTGATTCGGATCTTATCGCTGATTAACTTGTTTAATAAAGAAGCATGACATACTAGATGTACATGTGAAGATGGAGACAACTCCAATTTGTAAGCCATAGTTCCAATCATGTGCGACACCTTATAGCTTCCATAGTGCCTCAGATCTAATTTATCATCCTTCTTTTGTTTATTGAGGGAATATGTTTATATGGTTATAGTGTCACAAATACCCAGTGCCCCACTTCAGATTACCTTTCACTGTGATGTTGATCTTTTGTTTATTTCATCCTATTTTGCGCCATAGCCAAGTTGTTCTTCAAAATTTTAAAAACCTCTTGTCGGTATTGTATATGGTCCTCACTACAACCAAATAGGCCACTAGCACTAGAAATAACATTGCAAATCAATGTATTTGAGCCTACTAAATAAGTTAAGTTGGCGGTGAAAACCCTACGCTACAATGATTTTTCACTTGGTGCCAGAGATAACATCAGAAATAACACCAAAAATACCATCAGGTTTAGCACCAAGAACTCTTTCTTTTGTTCTTGCTACCATTTTTGCATCCATTTGTAATTTTAGTTTTTCTCCCAATCACGCTTCTTGTTTTCCTTCTTGTATGGCATTGAAAATATATTCTTTTTTGGCTTCCTACTTTATGCCAAGTTATGCTTCGATTATAATGTCCTTCGTTGCTTCAAGTTTTTCTTCCAATATGGCATCACTTGTTGCATCTATCTTTGGTTCCATTATGGAATATTCTTTAGCTTCTCATGTGGCTTCCGTTATAGTGTCGTTTGTTGCTTATAATATTGTTTCCACTATTACTTCTTGGTTTTCTACCTGAATGGTTTCTTTGTTTGCTTCTTAGGGAACACCAGGTTTGGCTTCTAATACCGCTTCCATTATTACTTCTTTGTTTGCTACCTAATTTCCTTTTGTTTTTTCTTCTCAAGTAATGTTAAATTTGGCTACCAGTATTGCTTGCATTATTACTTCTTTGTTTGCTACCTAAATTGCTTCTTTTTTTGCTTCTTAGGTAACACCAAGTTTTTCTTCCAAGATTTTTTCTGGTGTGCTTCTAGTTTGAATTCGATTGTTTCTTCATTTTTTGCTTCCATAATTGGTTCCTTCTTGGCCTCATGGTTTTCTTCATATTTACTGCCTGGGTTTGCTTCCTTTTTAGGTCTAGGGTTTTCTATCTATTAGTGTTGGAATTTGCTTCTTAATTAGCCTCCAATTTTTCATTCTGTTAAGAAACTGATTTAGCTTCCTATTTAGAGCAGGTAATAGCTCCAAGTATGGCTTCCAATTTAAAGTCAAATTTTACTTCCATTTTAGAGCCACACCCTACTTCCATATTAGTTAAGTATATCATGCCTCTTAAATAATTATATGATTATAGAGAAATTCATATTGCATTTGAAATATTTTATAACATACCTTTTATAAATATTTTTTAGGGAAATGGACATCCATACAAGGTAACAACACCACATAGTTAAAAATCGCACCACACCATAACTATAATCAATATTTTTATATTATCAATAAACAAAATTGCTAGCCATGACCAACTACACATAATGTAGGCCCACATTCACATCATAGAGATTTCCAGAGTAGAGCTCTTTTAAGTTTCTTATAGTTACAAACTACACCACAACATTGGAATAAAATAACAGGATAATTTATTTTTTAACTGTAACTGGTATGTTAATATTATTAATAAACAAAATTATTGGTCAGTGACCACTACACATAATGCAGGCCAAGGTAATAGATACCCAAATGACATCAGTCAAAATTATACAAATCAATATGGTACTATAGATGAAAATGATACATAGGATAATAAACATGAAAAGAGGCATAATAACGATTTATCAACAATGATCCATGATGGAGTTTATATGATCAATGTCATTGGCTACTACCAGCAAATTGATCATGATCATGATCATGTCTATCATGCTCATATTTAATGTCATCATCATATTTGTCTACCTTAGTGCCCTCTCCATCAACATCATCATCATCATCATCTCGAATTTCTCAACTAGACACAACATAATTTCGATCGATATTAGGGTCAACTAGATATTTTGGAAGACTCGTGTTACGTAAAAAACCAATTCAAAATAAAATGTTATTATTTCATGGAATATTTAATATTTATGCTATATTTAATTTGTTACAACATATGAAGCAATACCATAATCATATTATGTCATATCAAAGAGCACATATATATCATGATAAAATTTCAATTAAGTTACAGCTAAGGTGTCACTCCAATGATGTAAAACATCCAAAAATTCTAATAAATGTTAGTAAAAATCACAAAAAAAATATTATACAATTTAAGTATGAACTGTAAATTCTATTACATACCTTAAGTGTGAACCCTCTCCCGTCAATATATAAAAATTTTGTGTGTGTAAACATTAACTATGTATATAAGTCTACAATCAAATAGAATTATACAATATGATGTAATTTAATTGACAAGATTCCATAATTCACTTTTGTCTCCAAAATTTTGTGGAATGAGGGTCTTGGCACCATGGCCATCTCACCCTTGACCAAACATGCTTGCAATATTTGACCGAACTCAATTTTGTTGCTTGATTTGGTTTTTATGCCCTCGTTTGAAATTTGTAGTGCATCCTTGAATGACATTGGGAAGTGAGTTGAAACTCACCATAAATGGAAAGTTGAGGCTTGGTTGGGAAAGCCTTTAGTTCCCTTAGAATCACGACATTAAATTATCATTAGGAACACTCCTCTCTAGTGACTTCATGGATTGATCATTGTCTACATCAATGATTTTCACAACTAGGGTTTCACACATTAGCATGTATTGCAATTTCTGTATCATATGCTCAGATCCTAATAATTGTGCCAAAAAAGGGTCTGGGAAATAAGACCAACTCACTCTTCAACAAACATGCTTGTAGGAGCTGATGGAACTCAATTTTGTTGCTCGATTTAGTTTTTATGTCCCTGATTTAAATTTTCGACGTGTGCTAGAATGACATTGGGAAGTGAGTTGTAATTGGAAAATCAAGGTCTAGTTGGACAAACTGTTATTTCCATTGGAATCATGACATTGCATTATATAAAGTCATTGTTACGTACTAGAGGTATAGGAAGGTATCCTAAGTCAAGAATTGAAAAGGAAAACCTATGAGTTAAACTTAATGCCGAGCATTTTATATGTCTTAAAAACAACTAGCACTTAGTGTAATTATCAACCGGGAGACTCATAGGATTCAAGGCATCAACATAGTATGTGTTGATTAAAATCTACCCTAAACCTTATCAATGTCATTTTTAGGTACTGGAAGCACAGGTGTTGAGTCATAAGAAGGGTCTCTTTCACCTCTAATTACCTCACATTAATTTGTCAATCTAGGAATGTTTTGTTATTTCAAAGAGTGTCTCAGTCTGAGGCTCACATTTTCCAGAGTAAAGCTAGCAGTATAGGGCTCAAAGATACAAGAATAAATGGACGCTTGATTATAGAAAACTACTTTTAAAGGCTAAATCAAACATTCAGAAAAATAAGCAATTCACCAGTCAAGGGTTCAGTAACAGTAACTCATCCATTTGTAAACTGATGGGACGAAAGGAAAGTAGGGAACAAGTCCTTGATCTAGGAGCCAAACAATAAATGTCACTTGCCCACTACAGTCTCAGAGCGTTCTTCACACCAAAACAATCAATAACGCAAATGATAGGAAATGGAACAACAAATAAGAAATGGAACAGCAACTAGGAAACTGTAACAACAATTAAGTTGAATAAGAAACAACACCTGAGTCTACAAGATCAAATACAACAATCGTGTCCTACAAAAATCAAATGGTAATCCTATATCTTTACAGATGAATCGAACAACACACAGAAATAGAACAACATTGACTAATGATGAAATATGGAACAATACTAGAGAGTCAAATATAAATATACAGTAACTTAACACACGCCACACCTCAATAGTAATCTAATCTTGGTAATCCAATTCATCAGTCTTAATTACAAATAATATGACTGTCTTTTAGAATGGAGTGGCAATGTTCATAGATCCAATCAATCGTAAGGAAATATAATTTCTAAGATGAATTCATTAATACCAATGGTCAAGTGTTACAACACATACATTCTATAATTGAACAACAATGGTATCCTGTAAAAGCTGGTTATATCAATACTTAAAGAAACAGCAATGCATTGCAGAGTTATGATGTCTCTGTCTCAAGAAATGATATCACTTAACGGATCAAACGTAACAGAGTTGTGAAGTAAAATAACAGAGCATATCAGATTACCAAATAAAGCTGATGATAAAACCACACATAAACCAAAAGTAATAGTACGGGAGCAAGTGTTCCTCCAGGGATGGGTCCTTAACCTCTAGGGGTACACTGCTTGAAGTTATTCCAAAATTAGACATGAAATAACAAACAAGTTTGTATTAATGCATAAAATATAATTACAGTAGATCACTTCTCAATAAGAGTCGATGATCAAAGTCTCAACTTTAAGAGAAATTACATAAAAACATAACAGACTCCCGTGGGCTAACAATGCTGTCCCTTTTTATATTGGTGAAGGCAGAGATGTCTAGGTACAAAAATAATTAAAGTAGCGATCCCTTAGGATCAAAGGATCCTGAGGGATTCACCGAACTATTGGCTCTCAGTTATCTCTTTACTTTCTTGCGCCGAGCTGATATCTCCATTTCCTTTCCTTGGCTGATATGCTTTGATTTCGTTTGCCTTGTTTACATGCAGTTCCTCGCCAAAGGGCCAGTGCTTAACCTGGCCTTGTCCTTTCCTTTGGAACGAAAACCTTTCATTTTTCCTTCTTCCTGCATAAGAAAATGACAATTGTCAGTGTTTTCGTTTTGCACATTAATCTTACAGATTTTGTCACAATTCCTTATTATCTACCTAGTTCATGATGCAAAAGGTTTGTAAGTTTTAATGAAAAGATGCTGAAATAACCACCAAAAACATACCTTTTTTTGTACTCCACACACCCCCTTGCTTACCCTTTTTCATGCTCTCATGAAAACATTGTAGTTGACATGTAAGGCAGTGAGAGAGTAGGCTGGAGATGGGATCTCATGTGGAGGTCTACAGCTATGATGCATAACTAGGTGTTCAAAAAAATGGCCTATCTGACCCTCATGCATCTCGTACAGGGCTTGGTATCCTGGTGTAGGGTGCCAGATAATTGGACTCTAGAATCTATATCCTAACTAGGATGGCGCTGCCCTCAAAATGATTTCGCCATAGAGGTGCAAGCAGTTGATGGCTAACTTAAAATTTTCATAATTAAATGGTTCCATGAGTTGGATATTTGGATTAGAGATATGATATCGAAATTTAGCCACATCAATGGAAAGGTCTTTAATAGTTAAAAAGTATTCTATTCTCTGTCGATTGATTGCTGCATGAATAGGTCCTAATGCTTTAATTATGCCTGGAGTCCCCATGAGGTTCTTATGTTCCCTCCACAACTGCACTGGATTCCTAGGCTCAGCTCTTACCCACAAGTCTAATCCATTTTCTTGTCTTTGGAAAGCATTATAGGCTTTAAGCCATTTAATTTGATTAACCCCAAATGAAATAAATGCCTACAACTGGATATCCCCAACAAAAGGGCTGGGGTTCTGCTCGGTCTCCTAGTCTAACACAAGGTTATGCAAATAGAATTCATACAGCAATCTTTGAACCTTTACCCCATAGTGCTTACAGCAGTTTATAAAATCGATGATGGTATTAATTTGTATAGGGGCGCTTGCTTTAACAACCTTTATTTTCAATTGCAAATATCGTTCCATTAAAAAGAAGGCACAATTCTTAGCAGGGGTTCTACATGCTAGGATGTTAGTGTACAAAGAGCATAAGGTATCCATCTGCTTGGTAACTATATCTAACCTACGAGTGACCTTCGCAAGTTTTTCTTCCTCCTTTCGCCACCCTTCAAAGGCCTGGCTTCTGGATAAATTGACGTTCCTTAGCTGTTGCTATAGTTCTTCATACCTTTCTTGAGGGACTGTTTGTTCTGTGAGTTTTTCTACTGCTTGCTGAGCTTGCATCAAACCCTCTCATAGGGTTACTGTCCTTGGATCACTATCCCACATGGTAGTGGTGAGTGGGAGGTTCACTTGAATCTTCCTATTGTGTTGCCTTGCATTCATAGTCTGCATCCTTTCAGAGGGTTGTGCCTCTGTCTGAACTTCCTTGTGACTGGTCAATATATCGTCTGTTTGTACTTAAATATGAGCAACAGTAGAATTTTTTTCCTTTTTCTTTTGAACGATAGTCTGCTCGTGAACAACAGACTGTTTTTCAACGACGGTTTGAATAGCAGGCTACTCTTCGTCAGCAATTTGAATAGCAGACTGTTCCTCAGCAGGATTTCGAACAACAAGCTCAACAAGGGTCTTTTGAAACTTTTTCTTGGGGTGTTTCATCGGAGTAGCTGCATGTATTTCTGCAGAAGCTCTCCCTATTCTCTTTATTATCCTCAGAATCCTAATTTGCTGCCGAAGTCGAGCTATCACATTTAGTAACCTTTGTTGTTCTTTTCGTAATTGTTTTAATTCTTCTGCTTCCTTGGAAGGAACATCTGTCTATTTACTTGGGCCTGGACTGCTATACTGGCCAATTCCCTAGTTTCCTCTTGGGGTGCTCCTTCAATGTTTTGTTCGGGTTGCTCAGAGGCAAGGACCCTAGCTGGTTCTGTTACTTCCTGGGTGACTTCTTTTTCTGCCTCCTCTTCTTCCAGAATTTCTTCTAGTGTAGTCTGGCTAGGAACTAATTGTTCCTCCTATGTATCATTTCTTTCTCCTGTCATACTTTCATCATGAACAGGCTGATTCTCCTTTTCTACCTCCTCATCATGTAATTCTTCGAGTGCATTTTTATCTTGAGCAGAGTGTTCTTTTGGTTCTTCTTAAGCATGGAAATTTGGTGGGCTGAGAGGTTGGACATATTCGCGCATATTGGCCAAAATTTTGGCCAATTCATCTTCTCCCAATGGATTCTACAATGTGCTTCCCTCATGTTGTTCTGTTTCCTCCTCCTGCTCAGGTTGCTCGGTTTCTTCCTCCATTTCTCCTTCCTCATTTCCTTGCATTCCTTTCTCATTTTCTTCTCCTTCTAATTGTGGGGGTTGCTCCTCCATTGAATCGTTTATCTCTACTGGCTGGTTGGTATCTCCTTGGGAATTTTCCAGCCTCCCTTTAATCCATGCTAATCAGACGGATTTCCTTTGTTTTTTTGGATGCTCAGGTGTACTGGTGGCATGTTTTCGTTTTGGAGATGGTGTGGTCAATCCCCCGTCTATTATGGAAATTAGCTCTTCCCAGTTGCTCTACTACTGGGTAAGGCTATGGATAACTATTAACCATATCAACCCATGGTGTCTGACAACTGATTCTACATGCTGTGCGTTTTTCATACTTCGTACAACATCATGAAGTAAAAAATTTAAGAATGCAGGTAAATTTACAAAGCATTTACGTGGTCTTACCATGTCTTTCCTACCTTCACAGGCGATGTAGCTCTGAATAATCCTTGCCAATTCTTCCGATGGCTCTCCTAATGCTACAGGTAGAACCCCTTTTCCTCTAATTATCAGGTTCTGGTCTTCATCCTGGAAGGTTTCTATGATTTTCTTCAATCTTTCTTTCTTTAATGTCCATACAGGTCCGACGGCTGGCAGTCCAGAGACTTCTGCAATTATGTCATCGATGACTACTATATGTCTCCCCCTTACTGTGGAGTGATCTTCTTGCAAATTCTACAAGAATTCCATTGCTACCTTCTCATTGGATTCCTGCAACCGATTGAGATAAGTTAACCAACCTGCTCTTGCCAGAATTTCCCGTGCAGCAGAGACTGTCAATTCCAATGGTTCTCTCTGAATTGATCTTTCTCCCATGTTTTTGATTTCCCTGCAAAACCTCAGAATTGGCAATGGAACAACAAGTTGTTCACGCTGTTAAAACACAGAGAAACTAACAGATGTAGGACTCACTCAAAATCTAAAGGACTTTAGTAATGCCGTAGAGCATACTATGGAAATGGCTTAGGAACAACAAGCCATGTAAAAATAAAAAAATAGTATACCATTGAGCCGTGCTATTCCCAAGTACGCAATTTCTCAAATACTAATCTGACACATAATTCATCAAATAATGAGGTTAACCTCCCCCCCACAATGTGATCGGCCATCCCCGGCCGTCAAATATAGAAGTGGCGTGCCGATCTACCCTGGATCAGAGTCATAAAGGAACAGTGTATGGCATCATGCCATGTTTACAAAAAATAGCAGGTTACTGAAATCGAGGTGCATACTCAGATCGCTTAACAAGTAAGAGATTGTTGTGATATGATGCGAGGTTGGGAGGATAGGACAGCTGTCGTGCACACAGAGTCTCATGCGATCATTGTCAATTTTCTATCATGATTGGTGATAGTAGATTACATGTGTTTGCATGGTTCAGGAAATAATATACATACTTCTTATGTGATTTATTACTAAGGTATAAGAAATAGAAGGATATTAATAATTACCTATTGGTGTAAGTAGTGTGACTTCAATACCATTAACAAAGCTCTGCTACCGAGAGGTGTCCATAACCTTGGCAGAGTTATTTGTTTCACCCATGGAACCATGGTCCTTTGTGTATGCTTAGGAAACGTTATGTGATGTCAAAATGTAGGCCATTATGCTTGCTTGGTGACCAGCTAGTCATAACGCCATTCATGAGGAAGGAGTGAAAGGTGGGCAGGCCGACTCATGATGAGACCTCCTGTTCCAAGGGATCTTTATTTTGATGTACCTTTTGGGCCATATCCCTGGTGTGGTAGCCATAGTGGGATTTCCAGTTCACTTTCTTCCCCATGATAATGGTAGGTTGGCTCTTAATGAGACCCCCTATCTTACATTTGACAACTTATTAAAACATCATTTTTCGCTTCCTTTTTTATTTTTTTCTTTCATAAAGTACTTTCCCATTTATACACAAAGGGTGGTTCAACACTCCTTAAGAGTAGGAATGGCAGAAGAAGTCCTAACATCTCAATAGGAACATATAAACCCTTTGTTCTTATTCCTAAATCACAATCAAAGAAATTTGTGAAAATTTAAAAGGAACCAACATGATAAAGATAACCAATCAGATCAGAATTAGTGGAATAATGAAAGCAAGGATAATGGGTAAGTGTGTCCTTTCCTCTGTCCTCTTACCAATTTAGAGAAATTTTCTATAAAAATAGTGATTTTATAATTTACTGATTTCAATATGTTGTGATTTTGTATCCATTGCATAAGTGCATAGCTGTGTTCCAAATGACTTGAAATAGTAGGAACAATAGGCATCCTTAAATTAGGACAGCAAGGAAAGAAAAAAGGAATACGAGGATGTTGTTATTGCAAAAGGAAAGAGAAAAGAATACAAGTAGTGTTCCTTTTGAAGAAGGAACAACAAAAAAATGCAAGTGTCGTTCCTTTGAAAAAAAGGACGACAAGAATCGAAAGTGTTGTTCCTTTGAAAAAGGAACAATAGAAAACAAAAATTCCGTTCCTTTGGAAAAGGAACAGCAAAAACCCAAAGGTGTTGTTCCCTTTGGAAAAGGAACAACAAAAAATCAAAAAATGTTGTTCCTTTAGAAAAGGAACAACAAACACACCAATGTTGTTCCTTTGAAAAAGGAACAACAAAAATCGCCAATGTCGTTCCTTTGGAAAAGGAACAACAAAAATAAAAAATGTTGTTCCTTTGGAAGAGGAACAACAGAAAACAAAAGTGCCATTCCTCTGGAAAAAGGAACAGCCAAACGTCGCAAATGTCGTTCCTTTGGAAAAGGAACAACAGAAAATAAAAAATGTCGTTCCTTTGAAAAGGAACAACAAACAACTAGAATGCCGTTCCTTTGAAAAAGGAACAACAAAAAAAGGAAAAGTGTTGTTCCTTTGAAGAAGGAACAACAGAAACATAGGATAAAAAGAACAACAAAATGAACGAATAATTCAAAAGGTGCTGTCCTTTTAGAAAAGGAACAACAAAACAAAAATGTTGTCCTTTAGGAAAAGGAACAGCAACAACAAAACTGCTACTCCTTCGAAAAGTAACAACAAAGTTCTAAAAAAAATATCTACAAAAATGATTCAACAAAACAAAGAGATTATGTACAAAGTGTCAAAAGAGATGAATTACTTAATGAATCACAGGTGAGGAAGATTTCTCTCCCTCCCCAAAATTTCCATATCAGAGTCTTCTCGTAGTTGCTGGTAGAAGGACTCTCGAGTAAGTGGTTTGCGATAAAGTCGAAGTCCGTGACCATTTTCCTTAAAGGCATATCCAAAACCATCAATAGTCATTAGAGTAATGGTACCATTATCATGTACCTTCTGGATTTCGTATGGCCCGAGCCAGCGAGTTTGAAGCTTCCTGGAAAAGTCCTGAAACATGGAATCGTACAAAAGTGCCCAGTCTCCTTCTTGGAAGACTTTATTTTTGATGAGAGTATCATGCCATTTAGCTCACTACTGTTGAATCAGTTTAGTATTTTGAAGTACAAAGAGCCTGATTTCATCCAGCTCGTTGATCTACTGTAATCGATTAATCTGTGCCTCTGTTAGATCTAAGCCAACTTCCTTTGCTATTCACAATGTTTGGATTTCGAATTCTATGGGGAAGATGGGTTGTTTTCCAAACACTAATTGATAAGGTGAGTAGCCGGTGGTGCTTCTCCATGTTGTTCTGTAAGCCCACAATGCTTCTGGTAGTCTTGCAACCCAATCACGTCTATGTGATGCAATTGTTTTTGTTAGGATTGCTTCTATTATTTTATTGTTGTTTTCTACCTGACTATTGGCCTGTGGGTGGTATGGAGTAGTGATTTTATGCTGGATATGATAGTTCTTGAGTGTTGTAGCTATTTTGTTCCCAACAAACTATGGTCCACCATCCGTAATTATATATCTTGGAAGACCATAGCGCACAAATATATGGAACAGGAACTGTATGACAGAATCCTCTATAGCTCTCAGCAATGCCTCTGCTTCAACCCATTTGGTGACATATTTTGTTGCCACCAAAATATATGTTTTCTAGTTCGAGAATGGGTTAATTGGTCCAACGAAATCAAGGGCCCATCGTTCTAACGGTTCAATGACTAGCTATGGGTTCAAGGGCATTTCATCGGATTGACTAGGGCATCCTGCTCTCTAGCAACTGTTAGAGGCTTGGACAAATTTTTTTGCATCTTTAAAAATTGTGGGCCAATAATACCCTGTTTGCAGCACCTTATGTCCAGTTCTACGACCGACGAAATGTACGCCACATGGTCTGTCATGGTAGACCTTTAAAATGTCAAAGATCTCATCCTCACGAATGCATATCCTGATATGCATATATGCCCCTATGTGAAATAGGTAGCCCCTAATCCAAAGAAAACCGAGCACTCCGCTGAATAATCTGTTTGCGCTCATTGGGGGTTAGATGTTTCAGTAATTTACCTACTGTCAGGTAATTGGCAACATCAACATACCAAGGTGTTTTAACAACAACAACAAACAAATGTTCATATGGAAATTGGTCTTCAACTTCTGCTGCATCGATTGGCTTTATCATTCGTGAGAGAAAATCTGCTACCAGATTCTCTTTTCCAAGTCGATCCTTGATTGTGATATCAAATTCCTGCAATAAAATCATCCATCTGGTTATTCTGCCATTTGTGATAGGCTTGTTTGCTAAATATTTTATGGTAGAATGATCTGTATACAAGATAACATGATATCCAGTAATGTAATGCCTGAACTTATTGACAACATGTATTACAGCTAGAAATTCTTTTTCAGTAACAGTATAATTCAATTCAGCAGGGGATAAATTTTTGCTAATGTAATAAATTGAATATGGTTTTTTATCCTCCTCCTGCCCAAGGACTGCTCCAATGGTTGTATCTGAGGCATCTGATGATATTTGAAATGGAAAATCCCAATTTGATCCTTAAAGGACTGGGGCTATGGACACAAGCTTCTTCAGATCCTGGAAAGCACGTTCACATTTTTATATCCAAATAAAGTCAAAATTCCCTGTTAGTGCATACAGAGGTGCAGCAATATGTGAAAATTTTTCTATACACCTCCTATAATAACCAGAAAATCCAAGAAAACTGCGTATCACCATTTGAGTGGTAGGAGTAGGAATAAGAAAAATTATTTGGATTTTGGCTGGGTCTACCTGAATGCCAGCTGCTGAAATATAGTGTCCTAGAATAAGTCCTTTAGTCATCATCATATAGCATTTTTCGTGACTTAAACAAAGTCTCGTAGCAATGGAGCGTTGTAGGACTTTTTCTAGTGTGTGTAGTGCTGGATCAAAATCATCTCCGTATGGTGTAAAGTCATCCATATATACTTCAAGTCCTTCATTTATCAGGTCTGCAAAAATGCTGAGGATAGCCCTTTGGAATGCGGCAGGACCATTACATAAGCCAAAAGGTAGAACTCTGTAGGCAAATATTCTCCAAGGACATGTAAAAGTGGTTTTGTCTTGGTCTTCAGGGGCAATCTGGATTTGACTATATCCATTGAAGCCATCTAGGAAGGAAAATAATTTCTTTCCTGCCAAAGTGTCTAATACTTGATCGATGAATGGGAGAGGGATGTGGTCTTTTTGTGTTTCTTTATTTAGCTCTCTGTAGTCGACACAAATTCTCCATTTCCCATTCTTTTTTGGTACCACCACAAGTGGAGAGACCCATTTACTATTAGAGATAGGGTAAATGAAATTGACATCTAAAAGTTTTTGCAGTTCAGCTTTTACCACTTCTTTTAAATTGGGATTAAGTCTCCTTTGAGGTTGGCGAACAGGTCTCGCATCTTTTTCTATGTAAATGTGGTGTGTATATAATTGGGGATCAATTCCTCTCATATTAGGGTAATCCCATGCAGATGCTTCTTTTTATCTCCTCAATAGTTGGATGAGCTTCGTTTCTTGCTCGGAGGTGAGGTTGGCATTAATGTGTAAGGTCTTTCGGGTTCAATTTCCACAATTTTACTATTTGCAACAAAGGTAACAGGTATCATTTGATCATGTGTATCTTTAAGAGGATCTTCTTCTAATTCATTATCGAATGCTGCCTCTATCATGTGATGTTGTGTATGGGATCTGAGTTTAGTTTGACTAATAAAATTATTGATAGCATCTTTTTCTGTTTGGTCCTTGAAATCAACTGCCTTTGGTATAGTTAATGGAGATGTAATGTTGTCGGTAAGGTATGATACAGGGTGCCTATTAGTTTTCATTATTGTGACACTTGGCTACGCTGGAGGATATAAAGCTCAGTTCTTGATATTTTCTCCTCTGGTTATGGTCATATTGCCTTGTCGGCAGCCAATATAAGCATCGACAGTTGCAAGCCAAGGTTTACCTAAAATCAATGGATGTCCATCAAGTTGATATTTGGGATTTGTTATCAGAAAATCGGTCGGATAATCCCAGGAATCAACAGATACCATAATATCATGTAGTGTCCCTTTTGGCCTCACCACAGATCAGTCAGACAGTTCTAATAAAGTAGAGGTGCGTTCTACAGATGTAATGCCTAGTTTATGGAAAGTAGTAGTTGTTAAGATGTTAATTGTAGCTCCTAGATCAACTAAGGCATTAGAGAAGGTTTGACCATAATTTTGTACGGTTACTATTAGACTTCCTAGGTCTTCGTATTTAATGGGTGTTTCTTTTCCTGATAATAAGTCAGATAAAGTTCCAACTACTTGGACTCTTGGATTGTTTGCTATATTCCTCCTTGGTTTCTTTACACATAATTCTTTGATAGTCCTTACATATATCGGGATGTCTTGAATGGATTGGAGGAATGGAATTTTTATGTACAAATTTTTTAATTCTCCCAGAATGTCAAAATCAGGATACTGTGTAAGCCGAGGTGTGATTAATCATTCTGGGAATGGGGGAGAGGATGTGGTTGCTTGATTATGAATTTGTTGTTTATTCACATCCTCTTCTTGTGACGATTGTTCTCTAGGTAACTAAATTTCAACATGAACTGTCTTGTCTCCCTCGGTTTCAATAATACGCCCAGATATTAGCTGAAGAGCATTACACTCCCTCAGATCGGCTCCTATTTTTGGTGTTTCTAGTATTTGGATAGATTGGACCGATCTGTTATTTATATTAGGGTTGGGTTGGGCTGGCATTTGCGGTCTCAGGTTAGACTGGGGATTTTGTTGTAAGGCTGGCAATGTAGGTTGAGGGAGTAGAATGGTTCCTACTGGCTGATGCATCAGTCTTTGCCAGTTTGTCTACCAGGCTTGATTTTTTGAAGTAGGAGGGATCCATTGTGCTGGATATGTTATTTTGCCAATATGGTGGGGCATAAAGAAAATTTGGCCAATTGGATTGCCTTGCTTGATTCGGCCACAAGGTTGATGAAGGAAATGACTATGGTGACCAATTTGGGAAGGGGGGTTGAGGTTGATTTTGCCACATATTATATTGTTGAGCATTATATTTTGGAGACTGAAAAGAAGAAGTTGGGTCTGAAAACATACCAGACTGTTGCGGCTGCCACTAACGGCGCTGATTAAGCAGATACACCGACTCTGGCTCCTCTTCTGCTTCCTTGTATACTGCTTTTAATCCGGGAAGTGAGGGACATATTTCCATAAGGTGGTCTTTTGTGTAGATAGCACATGTTTGGACTGCATCTAGTGGACACTCCTTATGGCTATGTTTCTTTCTGCATTGGGGGCAGAAGATTGCCAAATTCTATTCCACCTCCACTTGCTTTTGCTTGGCCTGCATAATATCAAGTTTTGTTGTTAGTGTCCCTAGTATATCAGTTTTAAAATTTTCCAATAAATTTCCAATTTCTGCACGCGTTACTCCTTCTGTCGATATTCTATCATCTCTTACAAACCGATCATGCTCTACCGGTTTAAGTCTTGTGCTACCTCTCGAGCTCCTGATACATAGATCAATAATGTCAACAAAATTTTCCTGATAAATATCTCCTTTTCCCATAATGTTTAATGTTTCAATCCATTGTTCTTTCATTCCCCTAATTAAGGATGTTTTTAACACATTATCGGGTAAAGGTAGTGATGCATAAGGAGATCTTTGAAGATTATACTGAAAGCATTCAACATACTCCTTTAATGTTTCATTTGGTCTAGCTACCATTTGGAATATTTCATCTTTTAGTTCCCTAGACCTGCAATAGTCATGATTTTTTTTAGAAAAGATTCTTTCATTTGATCCCAGTTATTTATAACACCACCACCTAGTCCCATGAACCATCTCAAAGCAGCCCCCTTTAATGTAGAGGTGAATAATTTTAGTTTCTGGGGGTTGGTGGTGTAGTCATAACCCCTGCACAGCACATCGAACTCAAACACGAATGCATCCGGATCCTCTAATGTAAGACCATGGAATGTAGGGATATGTTTTAGAGGTATTGCTTTCATAGGTGCCTTTTCTGCAGTGTCCACGATGGGGTACTGCAATGTAGAGGTTTAGGTATTTGGCTGGTTTTGAGCCATTTGCTCAAATATATGCCAATAACCTTATGGGATATCTAGGAGGGTATTCCTAGGTTGAGAGGGAATGGCTTTAACAGGAATGGTTTTAATAGCGCTTCCTTTATCTGGGATAATGAGTGCCTAATGTCTGAGGAGATTGGATTTCTTCAAAAATGATTTTTGCAGCACTTCCCTTACCTGGGCTGCTCAATGGCTGAATTGTCCCAAGACGAGACCTTGGTTCCTTAGTTTCTCCTGTCTCTCCTCTTCCTTCACAAAGATTGCTGAAATTTCCTTCTTGTAATAGTTCTGGACTGGAATTTTCAATTTCTTGAGAATCCTGCTCTTCAATTTAACTATGCACCTCAACAAAGACTACAGATGGTGATCTTGTGGCCTAAAGGGAACTAGTAGGCTATCTCGAAATAACTTTTCTGGGTCCTACTGAAGGTTGAGATTTTTCTTTCTTAAAGATTTCGTCTATAAAATTTGATTGGCCAAGGGTCACCACCCCCTTAGCTTTTTCGGGCTTGGGTAGAGGTTTGGAATTCTTTTCTGGCTTTTTCTACTTAGTCATGCACACACAAGTCAACTTCTAGGTTGTACCCAAACAAAACAACAACAAATCTGCAGGAAAGCGGGCAGAGGAGTAGGGTTGTTACATGCTCCACACGTAGGTTCTTACCTTCCATTTTTAAAACCCAATTCTTCCCTAGCGGGATCTTACACTACTCTGAAAAGAGACAAATGGCTACACTCTTTCCCCAGCAATGGCACCAAAATGTCAAGTTGTAAGAAGGGTCTCTTTCACCTCTAATTACCTCACATTAATTTGTCAATCCAGGAACATTTTGTTATTTCAAAGAGTGTCTCAGTCTGAGGCTCACATTTTCTAGAGTAATGCTAGCAGTATAGGGCTCAAAGATACAAGAATAAATGGGCGCTTGATTACAACAAACTACTTTTAAAGGCTAAATCACACATTCAGAAAACTAAGTGATTCATTAGTCAAGGGTTCAGTAACAATAACTCATCCCTTTGTAAACTGATGGGAGCAAAGGAAATTAGGGAACAAGTCCTTGATCTGGGAGCCAGACAATAAATGTCACTTACCCACTACAGTCTCAGAGCGTTCTTCACACCAAAACAATCAATAATGCAAATGACAAGAAATGGAACAACAAATAAGAAATGGAACAACAACTAGGAAACTGTAACAACAATTAAGTTTAATAAGCAACAACACCTGAGTCTACAAGATCAAATGCAACAATCGTGTCCTACAGAAATCAAATGGTAATCCTATATCTTTACGGATGAATTGAACAACACACAAAAATAGAACAACATTGACTAATGATGAAATATGGAACAATACTAGAGAGTCAAATATAAATATACAGTAACTTAACACACGACACACCTCAATAGTAATCTGATCTTGGTAATCCAATTCGTCAGTCTTAATTACAAATAATATCACTGTCCTTTAGAATGGAACATCAACGTTCATAGATCCAATCAATCGCAAGGAAATATAATTTCTAAGATGAATTCAGTAATACCAATGTTCAAGTGTTACAACACAAACATTCTATAATTGAACAACAATGGTATCTTGTAAAATCCAATTATATCAATACTTAAAGAAACAACAATGTGTTGTAGAGTTATGATGTCTCTATCTCAAGAAATGATATCACTTAACGGATCAGACATAATAGAGTTGTGAAGTAAAATAACATAGCATATCAGATTACCAAATAAAGTTGATGAGAAAACCACGCATAAAACAAAAGTAATAGTACAGGAGCAAGTGTTCCTCCAGGGCCGAGCCCTTAGCCTCCAAGGGTACACCTCTTGAAGTTATTTTAGGATCAGAGAAGAAATAACAACCAAGTTTGTATTGATGCATAAAACAGAATTACAATAGATCACTTCTCAATGAGATTCGATGATCAAAGTCTCAACTTTAAGAGAAATCACATAAAAACATAACAGACTCCCCTGGGCTAATAGTGCTGCCCCTTTTTAAATTGGCGAAGGCAGAGATGTCTAGGTAAAAAAATAGTTAAAGTAGCGATCCCTCAGGACCAAAGGACCCTGAGGGATTCGCCGAACTATTGGCTCTCAGTTATCTCTTTACTTTCTTGCGCCAAACTGATATCTCCATTTCCTTTCCTTGGCTGATATGCTTTGATTTGGTTTGCCTTGTTTGCATGTGGTTCCTCGCCAAAGGGACAGTGGTTAACCTCGCCTCATCCTTTCCTTTGGAACGACAATCTTTCGTTTTTCTTTCTTCCTGCATAAGAAAATGACAATTGTCAGTGTTTTCATTTTGCACATTAATCTTACAGATTTTGTCACAATTCCTTATTATCTACCTAGTTCATGATGCAAAAGGTTTGTAAGTTTTAACGAAAAGATGCTGAAATAACCACCAAAAACAGACTTTTTTTGTACTCCACAACAAGAAACTATCCTAAGTTAAGCATTGAAAAGAAAAACCTATGAGCTAAACTTAATCTATCTAAATGAAATTATCCAACCAAAAATTCAAAATAAATTATACTCTATTCTAATCTAATCTCAAATAGAGTATGTCTAAAGATGAGGCTTATGTCTTTAGGTTTGATGATGGAGGTGTTCAAGAACTGCTTGAGGATTAAATATTTTAGGGGTTTAAGAGAATGAAAGAAATTATGGGATTCACTATGAACTAGGGTCTTTCTACTAGCATTTAGTATTTAAGATCCACTTGGGTGCTAATGTGCCATGATAACACCTCAAGAAAATATATAACATTTTAATATTAAACAAATATTAAAAGATGAAAACTTAAAACCAATATTAGAAAAACACATAGTACCTCATAAGCTAATGAATTTCATCATCATGATCATCAATTCCACAACAATGCTACTCTTCCTCAATAGTAATAGAATTCCAAACAAGAAAAAGAAAAAGGTAAAATATAGTGAACTCCTTTCTCTTGTCACCAATGTGTTACGATTTACAAATTAGAAGTCTCTTCCTATTTATACATGACCTAAGAAACCTTTGAAATGTGTGGGGAACATGAAGTACATCCTCATTAAATTGGGGTGGACAATAACTCATCGTCATTAAATTTCTATTGTGCATGAATACTCCAAATTGGATTGATTTTATAGGGTAAAAGGTAGGGGTTGTGTGCCTCAAACAAATGCACATGAGGACCTGTAATTGTTTTGTAGTGGAAATGATCATTCCATCCTAAAGCTACAAAAAAATTCTACAACATATCATAATCATTATCCTAAAATAAGTCTTACTCACTAAAATCCAAGTTCGCAAATGTAGATTTTCATCATATCTACCAAATTGTGTTCAAGTCCGAAGAAATATGCACTCTAAGGCCAAACCAATTACACCCTTGGTAATGAAATTTGAAATGAGACATGATTAGACAATACCAAACCATATGATATAACCTTGCATTGTGTTTAACAAATATTATCTATATATATACTATATCTATATATATATAAAATAGTTATATATATTAAATAGTTTATTAAACATATGTGAATGCAAAAATTCAACGTTACCATGAAATTAATAGTGAAAATCTCTACCACCCACTATGAAAGTCTCAGAGGATGAGCTTCCAAGTGACGATTTTTGCATTCACATACGAAAACATGACATCGAAAGCTCAAAGCAATATTTTGTATTAATAAGTAATTTATATAATGTTTATATTTTCGAGAGAAATTGCATGAAGAATAATATTTTTCATAGAAACATAAAATCTGAAAGTAATTTATATGTTGATTATAAAATAAGGTTTCTAAATTCTCTTTTTCTTTTTCTTTAAAATTTTTAATTTTTAAAATTTTTTAAATTTTAATAAAAGTTATTAAAGAATGATTGAATTACAAAATTTATAATATCGAGGTATTTAAATAAAAAATAAAAATAAGGAATCCATTACACTGAGGAAATTGTAAAACAAATAGTTTCCATTGTGTAATTTGTGAAATTTCATCTTTTCTACAATGATATGCTTTGAGAGCATAAATTCTAATGGTTATGTTTTTGAAGGGTGAGATATTTTTTAAAGTTAGGTTTTTATTTGTATGGGTTGAAATATTTGTTTTAATTAAATTTAATTTGAATTTAATTTGGAATGTGTGATAGACTTTTATTTCAAGAGAGAATTATTATTGATAGTTTTTTAATGTAGTTTATTTAGAAAAATATATAAACATGTTATGTAAAATATTATGAAGTTTTTGGTTGGATCTTCTTAAATAACTCTTGTTCAAGTTAGGAATAGGCATGGTGTACCTAGTGGTTATAGTCATAGTGTAAAAAATCAGCCTCTTACAAGATTTCCCTAGTTAATGATTCCACCAGTTAAAAAATAATAATAAAATAATGATTATTTAACCTTAGTACTAGTGTAGGGTGATTATTTGCAAACACTGTGTATGGTTGGATCAATCTAGGATTATACAAACTTAAGAGATTCCACACACATTGTATGCAAACTTTTTTTTTTTAAACATGGTGAATTGGTAACATGTTGGAGTAATTTGAGCGAGACCCAATATCAAATCCTCCAACCCATTATAATACCAAGAGTATATCTAATAGCCCAAAATATTAATATACCAATAACTTATGAATTACCAAGGGTTGATATCTCACGTGGGAGAGGATGTATACTCTTCAATCCTTATCACAATGGACCAAAAATGTCCATTCGAATTGAACCCAAGTGGATGGGAGAAAATGCCATGCTCTTAACCACTCAGGTTACTAACCGAGGAAACCATATATGCAAAATTCAAGGACTAATCTATTGAGAAATATAAGTTAAAAGAATTATACTTGATTATAACTTATGTTTTATTCCTTTTCTAGGTTACAAAGCTTGGGGAAAACCCTAGAGTATTTCCCCTTATTACGAGGATTACACCTAAGGTAAACCCTAGAATCTCTAGGGAACATGAGCATTCAAAAACAAAGCTCAAATTCATTACAATAATATACTCATTATGAGCTCTCTTGAAGAGTGTAACTAGTGTCGATCTTCATAACTGTATTTGTCAAAAGAGATTTTATTATTAAAGAAGATGACTTATTAAAGTATGGGTCAATAATTTCTAGATCAAAGCCTCCATTAGAGGCTTTTAGGTTTTGCCTTGAGTCAATAAATGCATTATCATTTTTATCAGACCCTTCTTTGGCTTTTGTATCATGTAAAAAGAATTATTTTTTAGTAAAAAAGGTCATTTATCTCCCCCACACCAAGTCAGTCATGTCCTCATGAAGTCGACCTAAATTAGGGATATTCGAACTAGCAAAAGGGTTATATAGAGAGAGGCAACTCGACCTATTTGGAACATTCATTCAACAAGTTCGACCTACAAGAAGAAGAAGAAGAAAAAGAAAAATAGAGTGAATTTGCTAGAGAAGGATAAAAGAAGTTGGAAGACCTAAATCAATTTCTTGGGCAATCTATCTCTCACACGTGTGAATTTTCTGGGCTATAGTTGTGGCTGAAATTATGAATCTACTGTAGGTTAGAAATCTTGTTTTTCGGGGCCAAAAATCTGTAGTTGGGGATTGAAATTATGGATTGTAGCTACTATTGGAAAGCTCTCACTTTGAGACTTTGATAAGGATCATCTATTGGAAGGAAGGGATGACTTGGTGATTGGAAGAGGCATTTGTCCAGGTGTAAAGGGTCTTTGATTGTCTCATCTTGATTTGAATCTACTAGTGGAAGAGTTGGACTAGGTTTTTCCCTCAGAGGGGTTTTCCTTGGCAAAGTGCCTACATCTTGTGTCTCTTATTCTTGGGTATTCATACATTTAATTTGGTAATTTCTTGGTGAAATATAAACTAATAAAGAACTAAATGAAGCCAAAATAACTCGCAAATTATTATCAATAAAGAGGAATCAAACTCTAATTCTTATAAGCATTGATTTCTCAACATGATATCGAAGCTAAGGTGAAAGAAGAGCTAGTTGAAGATCACTTTGTTGGTTATCATTTGAAGGAAGGAAAATAAATCTTGGAAGGATAGGTTACTCCCTCAATGGCAAGTTACTTGAAAATGGAACTCAATATTGTGAGAATTGTAGGAAGCTAGATTGGAAGGATCATCTACAATCTATCTAGAAGAGTCAAGAGTGAAGGATTCTTGCTTGCATTTATAGGTACACTTGATGATGATAATATATGGATCATTGATAGTGGAGCCCCAAGACATATGATGGGAGAAAGTGGAAAAATTCATACCCTGTCAAGGGAACCATAATCACTTGCAGTGGATCTAGGATACAACAAAAAGTATGCAGTCAAGGGCCGTAGATATACATCATTGAAGCTAGAAAGTGGAGCAAAACTACACCTCAACAACATCCTCTATGTCCCAGGTTTGAAACAAAATTTATTTTCCATTTCTTGTTTAGAATATACAGGAGATATTGTTTCTTTTGTAGATGGTGAAGTTTTGGTTTGGGGAAAGCTTTCGAGCATTGAAAAAGTAAATCTTATTGAGTTCATGAAGGAAGATTATATAGAGTTATAACACCATCTCTTCAACCCCTAGTTCACATGGAGATTAATCCTATCGAACTTTGGCATAGAAGATATGGGCATATTCATTACAAGATCATACCCTCTCTTAGTCAAATGGTAAAGGGCATCCCCAACATCAAGCAAGATCATGCAGTATGCAAGGGATTTGTTTTCGGAAAGAATACCAGTAAACCTTTTACAAGAAGTGACACAAGGTCTAAGGAGACATTAGACCTCATTCATTCCAATATGTGTAGGCCCATGTCTATTAAATATGTTGGAGACCATCTTTACTATGTGCCCTTCACTGATGATCACTCTAGAAAGACATGGCTCTACCTTCTCAAGACAAACGATGAGGTATTTACAAATTTCAAGGAATTTAGATCTAAAGTTGAGACCTTAACTTAAATAAAGATAAAGTCTTTGAGATCATAAAATGGAGGGGAATACACTTCAAAAGAACTTATTTAATATTGTAAAGAAGTAAATAGGGATCTAATTGTTCCCTATAACCATGAGCATAATGGAGTATTAGAAAGGAAGAATAGAACCATTAAAGAATTCATAAGGACAACGATATTTGATCAAGATCTACCAAAATTTCTATGGGGAGAAGTAGCCATGACAACAATATACATAAAAAATAGCATTCCTCATAGAATCCTTGATAATATGATACCAGAAGAAGCATTCATAGGGAAGAATCCATGTGTATACCATCTTTGAATCTTTGGGTGTCTCGCATACATCAATGTTCCTAAAGATAAGCCAAAGAAGTTAGAATCTACAAGTATAAAATTTATCTTTTTTGTTTATAACCTTTCATCAAAGGCTTACAAAATATATATCAAGGAAGGAAGACAAATTGAAGTTAGAAGGGATGTTATATTTGATGAAAGATATGATTTCTAAAGATCTAAGGATATACCAATCGAATCTGATGAAGAAGATGTATCGTTATTTCAAGAACAATACCATCATGTATAAATTTGATAGTAATTGAAACTGCAAAAGATTTCAACCTAAAAACAAGAGACATAATTCTACCCTACTCATATATGGAATGAAAGTGACAATTTAGAACAACATGCATAGACATGTAATAAGGAAAATTGAAAATATACAGTGACTTCTAGGGGAACCCAACTAGGGAAAACCCCTGAAGCCTCTTTGCATTAATCAGTTGAATAATGAAACTATTACAATTACTTTATCCAAATCTGAGCACAACCTGCAAAAGAATAATTGTTTTCTCTTCTCAATGAGAAACTCTAGCCAACACTTAGCTAATTATTTTATCACCAAGCCTCCTATTTCCTTGTGTAATTCCTGAGGAAATTGGCCCCTAAAATATAGGAATTTCCTGCAAATTGATTGCACAATTCTCAAGGATTGATCATTGACAGGATCCAACACTTGTACACTCAGAACTAGTTTACAACTGATGTTATACTGCCTTGCCATCTCCACTTCAGCCGAGGAAATAGAATTCCTTGGATGCACTGGTTATTTTGAGTTGATTGATTAGTTAACTAAAAAATATTTGATTTAGATTGTTGTCTCACTGCACAACTAACCTTCAACTGACTCTAGCAATAGTTAGAGGTTAGTTACCTGAATACAACTGAAAATAACTGAACTGGATTACTAAAATTTAGCAATCGCAAATGCATAATTGAACTCCAAGAACTCTAAATTGAATTTATTGAGATAAGTGACAAGATCCATGCCACACTAGTTAACTACCTCTAAGCTGTCCTGCTGATGTGGAAATTTGATTTAATCAATTTGAGTAAGGCTAAAGTCAAATTGAACCTTTCTTGGTACATTTTTTCAACACTCCCTCTGAGCGAGATATGGATTTTTCACCACCCCTATCCTGCAACTATGGGATTCAAATTTACCTCTTGAAAATTCCTTTTTCAATATGTCAACATCTTTCTCCTTAGTTGGAATGTACTATAGAAACACAATACTCCTATGCCCACAACCCCACAAATGATGATATCGGTTATCAATGTGCTTGTACTTGTCATGAAATACCATATTCTCAAAGAGCTTAATGAAACTGATTATCACAATATATCATTGTTAGATCCATCTCCTGACTGAATAGTCCCACAAGTATTCTCCTCATCTAGGTTGCTTCACATGCTACTTGACTTGTAGCTATGTATTCAAGATTGCTGAGCTAAGCGACATAGACCTCTACTTCCTACTGTACCATGAAATAACTATGGATCCAACACTAAAGATAACACGTGAAGTACTTTTCTTGTCGGATGGACTCCCTGTCCAATCTGCATCAGTGAAGCCTTGCAGCTTCACTCCCTTTATTCATTTGTACCATAATCTATACTAGGTAGTGTGCTCGAGGTATCGTAATACATGCTTTGATACCTTCCAATATAATTTGGTAGGCCTCACCATAGCTTGGGTCAGCGGGTTTACTAAATAAAACATGTCGAGCTGTGTGTACATAAGGTAAATCAATGAATGCACAATCTTCCTGTAAATGGTAGCATCAATGTCCTCACCTAAAGAAGCATACACCTTCCTACAGTTTGTAGCTACAGCTGTGTCCATGGGCTTACAATTATTCATGTAAAATATTTGAAGTATTTGGATAGCATACTTGCCTTGAGACACAAACAATTCACCATCACCCTACCATACTTCCAGCCTGAGGAAGTAATGCATGAGGACCATGTATTTCATCTCGAATTACCTTGCAATATCTTCTTTGTAAGAGCGGATCAATTGCTCATCACCTTTGAATATTAAATCATTAACATATAAAATAAGAATAAGAAACTTACCACCTAGCACAATGTGATATAGGTTCACATCTACTTCACTTTTGGTGAAGCCCAATCCTCTGAGATAATTGTTAATTCGAGTGTACCTCTAAGTTGAGTCTAAATACATGTGACTCTTGATCATATGTCTCAAATCATTTTAGCTTCTTTATGTAAATTTCCTCCTCAACAACACCACCAAGAAATGCAATCTTCACATCCATCTAGAGGATTTTCCACCCCATCTCTACTTCCAATTCTAGAATGGATCTAATTGAGGAATATCTCACAATTGGTGCAAAGGTTTCCTCATAGTCCACTCCGTCTAGATGAGAGAATCCATTGGCCACAAATATTTCCTTGTACTTCTTGATGCTTCCCTTAGCTACATGCTTCACTTTGTAGATCCATCTGAAACCAACCACTGATTTCCCTTCTAGTATTGGCACCACCTCCCATACACTATTCTTCATGATGGATTTGTATTCTTCCACCATGGCATCAACCCAAAAATGATGAGAAAATCCTTCCTCAAATGAATAAGGCTCTATCTTAATGAGCTCTGTCATGAGAACCATGTACCGAATGTACCTATTAAGTGACCTCCTCTACCTGTGTTGTGATGTAGGGGCTCCCACATTATCCCTAGAATCCTGCAATAATCTATCAACTTCTTTGGTTCTCTTTCTCTCCTCTCTAGAAGATTCTGGTTGAGTTGGTCCCTCCACTCTACCTCCTATCTTATTGTCTACATGTGGCTTCTCCATGTTATGAAACCATCTAACAAAAAGATAGAAAAGATAGATCAATGCCTTAGAATTTAGCCTCTTTGAGGGGGAAACCTCCTATACATTACACAAATGAACAATTCTTTGATGATTCAAATGATAACACCTCCTTTCTGTATATAGGAGTCTAAGGGGTCATAATATAATTAGATCCAGCATAACAATAATAATGTTAGGGCACAATAATAACAATAGTGGGCTTCTATGTGGCACAATAATAACAATATGGGGACTACATGGGCACAACAATATAATAAGGGTTTGTAATAATAACAATAAGGGGTTACACTAGTAGTATAGGGACCTAACATGCCCTTCTCCTTCAAAAATTTTTGTCCTCAACGTTTGAGTAGTTCTTGATGCCTCTGCATAAAATTCTTATCCTCCCATCTGGAATCTTCAGCGAGTAAGTTCTTCCACTTGATGAGATAATCTAAAATTGATCGATTTCATAGTTGTTGGGTTCTTGTTTCTATGGCTGCTCCAGGTTCCAATATGATTTTTCCTTCCTCGTTAAGTTCTAGCAATATTGTTTGAATTGGGATCTTCTGCAACTTTTGAATGAGTGGTGAAACTTCTTCATCCTTTTTTAATTCATCCCTTGCTTCATTTATCCAATCTAGTTGAATAATAGAAATAGCACAAAACAATGCTTCCACATCGTCATGCTTTCCTGAGAGTGCATCTGCAACAACATTTTGCTTCCCTTTTTGTAGATGATTTCAAAATCATAACCCAACATATTTGTGACCCATTTTTTCTTTTCTTCTAAAGATAATATTTGTTCTAAAAGGTATTTCAAACTATCATGATCCAGTTTTACCTTGAAGTGTCTTCCCATTAGGTAAGGTCACCATTTCTTAAGTGTATGTAGTATTTCCAACGTTTCTTTCTCATCAATATATTTCTTGAGATGTATCCATAAAAATACCCAATCGCCTACATCAAAACTTCTTTAACTGCGGTGTTGATTTGCCTCTTGCCTCATTCGATTTTGCACCAAAGTGGCATTATCCTTTAAAAGTTGGAGAAATTCTTGTTGATGCTTGATTTGATCTTTCAGTGCTTAAACCTTTTTGTTCTTGATATGTCCTTCTATCTTGAGAGTTTGAGTGGTAGTTTCTTTCAATGCATTACAAGATATGGTCGGATTCATTTATTGATGCTCGATGTGATCTTTCACTTCTTGAACATTTTTCTTCTTGATATGTCCTTCTATCTTGATAGTTTGAGGAGTGGTAATTCCGGCCAATGCATTACAAGATATGCTAGGATTCATTTCTTCTTTCTCAATGTGATCTTTCACTTCTTGAACCTTTTTCTTCCTGATATGTCCTTCTATCTTGAGAGTTTGAGGAGTGGAAATTCTTTCCAATTCTTTACAAGATATGGATGGATTCATTTATTCTTTCTCTGGGGTTGGTTCCTAGTGTATATCCTCTTCTTTTGATGTTTCTTGATCCTTTTCTTCGTCTCTTCATAATCTATGTAAAATAATTTCTTCTCAGCACACTTATGATCGTTAGTGTGTTTGTTATCACAATTGTAACAAAGCCTTTTTGTTCTTTTTTCTTCCAATTTTTGCGGTGTCAACCTTATAGGTTGTGGAAGGCTAGGAGAATCAACACTTCCATATTCTATGAGGACTCTGGTTTTGCAAGTATACTTATGTGTTTCCTTCTTCTACTCATAGATGTAATGACAACCCCTGGTCATTCAACATGGCCCTCGGTGCTCCCACTATGCTCTTGTTCTTCCTCTCAGCTACCACATTTTGTTGTGGGTTATGGGGTGTTCTCAACTCTCTTCAAATACCTTCTTTCGCACATAAATCCTTGAAGGAATGTGAAAAAATTCACCTCCATTGTCACCCATGAGAGCCTTCACGTTCTTCCCAATCTCCTTCTCAACCCATTCCTTGAATTCAACAAATTTTGAGAAAAAATCATCCTTCTTCCACATGAAGAAGATCCAACATTTTCTAGAGAAATAATAAATAAAAATAACATAGTACTTATGTTTTGTTGTGGAGGTTGTAGAAAGGGGTCCAGAAATATTAAAGTGTAGTCGCCCAAGGTTACATTTTCTATGCAATCTTGGCCATTTGAATTTCATATATTTCCCTAATGTGCAGCCCTTGAAGACATCATGCTGGTCAAGGGAGCCTTTAGGGAGATCAATGGTAATTCAATGCATGATTTTTAAGGCACCATGGTGTAGATGACCCAATATCCTATGGCAGAGTTCTCCAACATCTTGAATCTACACGTTTTCATCCTTGCTGGTCAATGTAGCACAATCTCCTAACCCAATTTTGTTTAGATTCTTGACTCGAACTCCAATATGCTTCACTTCCTCGGTAGATATGTATCTCATAATTTTTTTCCCTTTACTAAAAATAACATAATAGCCATGATCCTCCAAAACGTCTATAAAGATCAAGTTCTTCTTCAGCCCAGGTACAAACATAACATCTTTGAGGTGAAGAGGGGAGGCTTTCTCCCTCTCAAAGGTGACAATGTCCTACAAGAAAAATATCTTCTAGTGGAGGTTATAATAGAGGATTTTAGTGTTATAAAATTGGAAAAAGTTGTCTAAAAAACATCCGCTAAAAAATTTGTTTGGGATATCGAATGTTTTAGTAGAAGTTTTAATGGAACTTGATCACAACTGAAAAATTTGGGCAAGCAAAGGTTCTAGTGAATGTTTTTTTCCGATGTACTTAATGGAACAAGTAGCAGTAGGTGGAATACATAACTCAAAGAACCAAGGCATTGAATACAAAGAATAAAAGTGCATAATATATACCACATAGGTACCAGGAGATAAAAAATTCCTAGGGCATTCTTCTAAGGAAAGGCAAAGTGCACACAAACAATAATTGTTGTATCAGTCATTTTTTAAAACTTGCAACGCCAATGTATATCGTACACCTCGGTGCATTAGTTATATAGAAGGACCAGTGTTAGTTTTAATAATGCACTGGGCTGCAAATAATATTTTCTAGGACTAGGGACTTAGTTAGGTGAAAGGACTAGTGTGTTAAGAATTACAATGTACTAGGGAGTTAATCGCAAACAAGACCAATGCTTGAAGAGATAAATGCATCGATGCTCTATTTTTCTTAAAATGCATTGAGCATGTGAAATGATATTGTTATGGTGCCTTTATATAATATAAGGCTCTATTTTCTCTTTTTTGGAGACATTGACCTATGATAGTGCAATTATTGTAATTTTAAAATTCACTATTCATCGAAAACTCGATATATATCTTATAACAATATTAATATAAATTAAAATTTGATTAGTTCATTTGTATATGATGTTTGGATTTATTTGTTATATTATCAGATTTCACATCTCTTCATTATAATATTTAATCATCCATATATCTAATCAATTGTGTAACATTTCACAATGACATTAGATAGCATAATAGAATAAATTTGGTAACCCCTTGTCTTCCAATTCAGGCACTGTCTCCATTACCTTAAACATAATGTCACATTTTCACAGATAATTATTTCAAAAAATACAAGATGTTGCATTGATATCCAAATCAATCATCATTCTTCGCTGGAATTGATGTCATTGCCCAAGATGCTTCCATGACTTGGGTTATTTGGGGGAATGCTTTTTTTATTGCATCGATTTTTTTCGTATTCTTTATCTTGCAATTCCATATGCAAACATAAAAATAAAGTGTAATTAGTGTATCAACATTCATAAGAATAATGAAAATTGAAATAAATAATATCCATCAGTGTAAATCGAATAACAATGTACCATAGTAAGACGTGACTCATAAACTCTGCACATTATTTCAAAACCAAGTCTCATGCCTTGTTGTAACAAGTCTTCTACTCTCGTTGTTCCATACTTTGTTTCCTACATGTATTAAACCCCATTATAAATCATAGATTTAATATAAAGGATTTTTTTTATGTTAATTATAATCTTAGAGAAGTAAAACATCACAGATTCTTACAAATTCCACATTAATTTTTTTATAAACATATACATACAACTCTTACTTAACCCAATGTCAATCAATTCTTTTGAGGCCTCTTCTTAGTATGTTAGCACCTATTTGAAGACATTCAAGGATAATTATTATGAAACAACTTAAAATATAAAAAAATGAAACCTTGAGTTGTTATAAGGAAATATTAACAATTTATACTCACAAAAATTGAAAACAACCATTTTCTTCATTGTCTTCATGTTTTATGTGATGAATGAGTTCCATCTTGTTTTCTTTTCTATAAGAGAATACCCAAAAATTAATATTTATTGCCAAAATATTTTTTTATATGTACAAAATCAATCATGATTACATACATTTAAAGCACATTGTTGTTGATATGGCTTCTCCTATGATGCAATTATGTCCATTTCTTTGACCATCTCATTATACACCTTTTTGTACATTTGTACTGGAATGTTTCACATATCAATGCATTGACCATTTGGGATTTTCATATTATTTATGAAAAAGTAATAAACTATTTTTATAATGATATATGAAATCTACGTATAACAAAATTGATATTAATAAATGAATGGTTTGTGGTAATATATACAAATAATTCTAGAAATTCATTTTATACAATTAGGAATATTTTCTTTTGAAAGATTTTTTTTTTTTCTTGTATGTTTTTTCTATTGCAAGTCTAATGTATCATTGACCATTGCTCTGGAAACACTTTTTGTAGTTTAGATATAATTTGGTTCTTAGAATCATTGGATTTATTTTTGTATTATAAGTGGAAAATACACCTATATGTTCATTCCACTATATGCCTAATAGTTATGTAAAAAAAATTTCTTCTTTCATTAACCTTGAACACCACTTTAAATGAGCTAGGACCAATTCATTGTCATTTACATGTTCTATAATTTTTCTTTTCTTAGAATGACATTGATATTTTCCTTCGTTGTTTCTCCCTGTAGAACATTAAACATATATGAATTAATATATTGTTTGAAACATGTTATATAATATTCTTAAGTATATTATTAATGAAAATTCAAAAAATAAAATTCATATTGAATGGTTTCATTCACCTGATTCATCATTCTGCAATTTTTCTATCAGGCTTTTAAACTCTTTTGCACTTAGATTAGAAATAATCTTACCAATCTGGTTCATTTTATGGCTATGCTTGACACACACCAACCAATACATATTAGTTAAACTTATATTTAGTTTACACATTAATTTTGTAATCTACGATTTTTCTATCAGGCTTTTAAACTCTTTTGCACTTAGATTATAAATAATGCTATCAATCTTGATCATTTTGTGGCTATGCATAACACACACCAACCAATACATATAAGTTAAACTTACATATAGTTTAAACATATTAATTTTGTAAAGAATTTACAAAGAACTTGCCTTCTCTGTTTTCTTTTATGTGTTATCATTGTGTCAAACAATATCTTTGTTACTTGAGACCTTTTGAGACATTTTTTAATCAATATGTAACCTAATTTTTTTTTTAACATTTAATAAAGAAGCCATTAAATATATTTTACAAATAAATCAAATAATTTTCAGCAAAAAAAACACTCGTAACCTGTGCATTTGTCTAAATAAATGCACAGGTGCGTTTAGAACATTAAACACACCAGACATTTAATTGTTCAACACTGTCATGGAAAAATATTTTTAAATTATTACGGTGCAATTTGCAAGGATAAATGCACCCAAATGAATTAACGGTGCTATTAGGAAGGGGCGTTTTGATGCATTATATTACACTAGGAGCAAAGATTAATAAACTTGACAGAATAGAGAGTGTTATAAGATACTGATGTGTTGTATTACATAGGGATCACCTGTTAATTATATTACAGAGTATGCATCGTAAAAAGTATAGTTGTTTAAAAAAAAAAGGAGAGGGTCGAAAGGGTTTGGGTGTAATTCAATAATTGATTCCCCTACTTTACATGTCAAACTCCCTATTTATATATTAAGTACACAAAAGCATTAAATCTAAATTTCCTAAATTGAAAAACAATAATTCTGAAATGGTAGAGGAAGTTAAACCCTAAGGTGAATTTTTGCAAGAAGAAGTAAGGGTTTAAGGTAAGTTTTTTTTTTTGTTTTTTTGTCAGAATTTAATTAAAGTTAAATATGAAAGTAGATTGTAAAAATTTTTACTGGTAAAATCTATAGTTTTTTTTTTTTTTTTTAATTGTGAATAAAACTAATAGAGATTCTAAAATATTTTAATGGTAAAATTTGAGATTTTTGTTATCCAAGGTTTTGAGTAAATCACCATAACTTTCAACTTTTGATCTTTCAGCAGATCCAAAATATTTTACGCCTCCACAGTGATCTCAATAAGTCTCTATTGCAAATGATCTCTCTTTAAATTAAACCCTAATACAAATTGTGAAAAATTTTATTAGTAAAATAAACAAAAAAATTTAATTTTTTACTATGCAAGTTTTTGAGTGAATCACTAGTTGAAAAGCCAATTGCTATTCTTTTTTAATTTTGAAAAAGAAAGAAATTGTTTTTTTTTTTCAATTTCTCCACACATCAATGCATTCGATAGTCATGTGCACCAGTGCCTTTATATAAAAAGTGCACCGACATTTTTGAGGCACCAATTTTTTTCATTGCACGAACATAATACAATTTTTTTTCTCAAAATATTGAAATGATGTGACCTATTTTTTTAACGCAACGGTGCAGTTTCTATTTAAAAGCATCGATTCTGTAATTATTATAAGAGCATTGAGTTAGTTGAATTTGTTTTTATTTTTTAAAATCAGAGAACATGTGCAATGTTGTTTTCTTTTTAACTCATCGGTGCATTTTTGTAGAAGAGCAGCGATATGCTAACATATTTTTTTTTCAAAATGCCAAAATATGGTGTGGGTATTATTTGAATGCCTCAATGTTGTTAATTTTTTAAACACATCAGTGCACTTTATTCTTGTAAGCTCACCGGTTCGGTTAAAAGCTATCTGAAATTTTAATTTCACATAAAATGGCATATTAATCTCAAATTATCTTTTAAGGTGCATCCACATGAATTACAATAGTTCATAATATACATTTTCCACTTAAGGTCACCTTATTTTTGAAAAATAGTTTGAAACTATATTGAAATTCAGATTGTGGTTAGATAGTTGTCAAGATTAATTTTGGATATGCACACAATTTTTTATTTCTGATTTTTCTCAAATGCAAGGAAAAAATATTAATAATATAAAATGACCAATTCTTCAAATTCCAAATCGTTCCACATTTCTGATAAAATTCCTTCACGGAATTCTCCCTTTCCATCTCTAGTAAGTTAAAATTTTATTTATATTTCGATTATCTAATTGAATTTGTCTTTTAATCCATGTCAAATTGAATAAAAATGTATCGAAATTTGTAGGAACCTGATTCAGAATCGAGTTTAGATGAAGAAAATATTACTCCATATTTTCAAAAACATCGAAAGCTCTTATCAGGAACAACATATCACAATTAGTTAGTATATGAAAATGGACAACCTCTTCACCCTACCAATTGGAACATGGTATCTTCCAGTCGCAATCTTGGATCAACGATAGTAATAATTGTTTGATATAATATAATTTCAACAAACCAATTGCATTGTCGTGCTTACTAATATTATTGATATTGTACTACTGACATTCAATGTTTTTTGAGATTGAGATTCCAGTGATGATGAGTGACCCACCTACGATCTTCTAAAGCACCTCGGTACAATTTCAACTCGGGAGAATACTACATTAAGAGAAAGAATCAAAGAGGACATATACAAAGAATGGTTGAATCAACCACCTACTCAATTCTCACTACGTCCATATTCATCAATAAGGAATGACTACAATAATATTAGTTCTTCATCATAAGTTGGAAATGGAGGCAATCAAATGGAGGTTGGTATAGATGATTACTTATGGATACGATTACCATGGAGGCAGTGTTGTTAGATGCATTCTAGAACCAGGAGCTAGGGGATGAGGCTCAGATCACTGATACCTTATTCGAAGACCTGAAATTTGCTTCCACTACCCGTCTCTTTGAACTTGGTGGTAAGAAAAAGTCTATTCAGTTGGGGACAACAATGTTGTTATACAACATGAAAGTAAAGTTTGGCATGACAAATGCATGTTTCTCAACAATATTAAGGCAGTTGACCTGCATGATCGATCAAGTTCCTTATATTTTGTCACATAATCAAATTTAAAAATGGTCGATTTTATGAATGTTCAATATTGACATTGTACAATTATATTCCCCAACAACTGCAACATATTAAAAAATAAGGTTCTTTCGAGTGATAATGTCTTGTCGAGTAGCTATGAAGAGGTAAAGAAATTGTTGAAAATGTTAGGTGTTGAGTACATATCATATCATGCATGTATGAATGATTATATTCTATATAGAGGAGAATTTGTAGACAAAGAGATATGTTTGAAATGTGGGAATGACAAGTAACGTAATTAAAAAAAATGGGTAAATCACATGGTCCTATTCATAAGATATTGAGGTAGATGCCTATAATACCAAGGATTGAAAGACTCTTTTGTTGCAAATAATTATTTATATTGTAGGGATGACATGCCCCACATAAAAGTGAATCAGAAGTTATGTGAATCCCAACAGATTTAATAGCCATGAAGCATACAGAGGATACATGGCCTGAAAAATTCAAGGGTGAAGTACGAAGTCTGCGACTTATCATAGCCACAGATGGCATCAACCCATATTCCCTCAAAAACACCAACTATTTTGATTGGCCTATAGTAGTGATTAATAACAAATTCCCCCCATGGTTGTCCGTGAAGAATGAACCTCTTATGTTATTTCTTATAGTCCTTGGTAGAAGACAAGTGAAGAATATGGATGTCTACTTACAAAAATTGGTAGATGAAATGAAGAAATTATGGGAAGGCATGCATGTGTACGATGTATCAAGACCCATCACAATAGAGAGGATTTTTACATTGCATGACATATGTGCTTACAACATACATGATTATCCAGGCTTAGGAGTTTACTTTGGTAACTTACATTCTTTTTGATTTGTTTAGTAACAATATTGTTTCACATATTAATTTAATTCTTTGTAATTATTTGGTTCTTCATGGTCGCTAACATGTGAGGCTGTATACAATAACTTCATAGATCTTGTAACAAAAGGGTATCATGTATGTAAATGTTGTGGACCCTCTATGGCTTAGGAGGTCCTAACCCAGGTTCAACGTTAAGTTAGCCAAACAAATCCCTACAGTACTAGCCCTTTCGGCATCAATCCACCAAGCGCGGACTGAAGTCTCACTCGAAGCAGTATTGCGGGATGCTAGAACCAAGTTTCCGCACCCAAAGATTAGTTTAATTTCGTTTTATACCCTAACCCTGCCTTCACATAGATCGATAAGCCTTTTAGGGCTTATCTATATACTTCTCTTAATCACCCTTAGACCTTCACGAACGTCTACGACTTTCTTTTGCGGACCTTAAACAAGTGAATCAACTACTTACGCGCTTCTGAGATTGATTCTACTTTTGTATTTACCCAGACTGGCTTAAGTATCTGATAATGTTAACATGCACTAAGATATTCTTCATGTAAACATATATTATGATTTTCGTTTGTATAACAATGTAAAACATATAGATTCGCGCATCAATATAACATTAAATCATATACCCATTATTCATCGTAACATAATCGCATTCGTTCATAATAGAAGTAAAAGGAAAAAACACATATATTTTTGGAACAATCTCTTTATTAATGCTTTAGATCTTCTTACAAAATCAAACTACCCTGTGCACTCAGTTGCGGACTCTACTCTCGTCCTCTGTGCACACATCTGCAAAGCCTCTCTTCTGCTCTAAGACTCTTCACTCCTCACTTCTACTGACACAATACATCAAATATGAACTTCTCTTCACTACCTTAGACTCTCTAAGACTCTCCTTTTTATACAATCCCATCGTCTGTGGACCATGGGTAGATCTATACAAGCCAACACAACTTACATAAAAGAAGGGTAAAAACCCTTTATGAAACTTTACATCTACACACTCCGTGACCACAACTTGCAGAGACTTTGCACTTTACATACAAAAACTTGTGCTTTCAACCCCAAACTTAGGCTTTTGCCCCAAAATTGACCTTAGGGGAACCTTTCTCAATAGGCCCCCAACGCAAATATCATGACTCTCCCCTAAGTCACTCTACTGACGCGGAGATATTACTGTGAAGACCTCCCAACTCCACATGCGCTATTGCAACTTCAACTATGCACTGTGTAGCTACTTGCTTGACCTGCTCCACCAGATGCTCGGTTGTTGGTCTTACACTATCTTCTTAGATCTTCTATTGTGTTTTCTACAGGTTGGCCAACTTCTCCCAAATGGTGGTCAAGATCACATAGGCCTCATCCACCCAAGGCCCCAATCTTGCCTTGAGGATTGCCTCTTTCCACTGCACTACTTCCACTTGTTCTTGCAGTTTCTTTGCCTCCTGCATCTTTCCCAATCTCTACATGACAACGATGGTCCGCGCTATCGCCTTTGCTTCGTCATACCAATGCTGCAGTTCCTAGGCCTCTGTTTTTAACCTATGCAGGTTAGGATCTTCCTGCAGACTTGTGATTAGCTCCATCAACTGCTTGAAGAACGCAGTGCATTCCGCCACCGCGACATCTACTACAGCAACTCCATCCCTCATGGAATATTCACGCTATTTTTTGACCTCTGGTGAAGTTGAAGGTTGTGTCTTCAACTCAAGCTCTGTAATTTTCAGGTTCAACTCAAGATGAAGCTTGGCCATCTCCATCTTTGCATCACGCACACCTGTAGCCAATTTCCTAATTTTGGCTTCCACCAACGTTTCTTTTGGGATATGCAGTTCTAGAATAGTTCTTCTTGCTTCGGCTACTACTACTGCAATGTGCTCATTCTTCTCCTGAACCTTTCTCCAAGCTTCTACGTGGTTGTCTTCTCAACATATATTTGTTCGTTGTTGATTTTCTACTCACCAATCATGCTTGATGCAGGAGCATGAGGTTTGGAGGAAAAAGTCTTCAAACTTATTCCAAAAATACAAAAAAAATCTACAAGCAAAGGAGTGGAATCCTTTAGCCATCAATTTACTAGCTTTCTAAATAGGATTTTGAACTATAATTTAGGATTGAATGATTCTATAATTAATTAGAATAGTTTTGATTTAGTTGAGAGCCTTGAGGAGGAAATTTCTCAGATTTCATTCTTTTTTAAAATAGGCAGATTCGATCTAGTGTTTAAGGATCTGATAGTTAGAAGTAGAGTTGTATTAATGCAAGTTTCAAATGATGTAAAGTGGATTTTGGACTGATTGAAATTGATTCAGCTTGTCTAGCCTTATATGAATAAAATTGCAGAAACATAAACTTTGTGTGTTTCCATTGTAAATTAGTCAATCCAGGAGGTGTGCATTCCTCTGTAATCCTCTGTTTATCATCAACTCTTGGTTCGACTGAATTTAAAAAGGTAATTTGAATTTATGTTGCTTGATAGAATAAGTCTTAGTGTGATTGCTTTAAAATCCTTTGTCGTTATACTTACAACCACAGAGGGTTGGAAGAGTTAGCTCATAAAGCAAGAGCAACTTACCACGATCATCCTACACTATTGATTTCATTGACTAACCTACACGCTGGTGTAATCCCGCAAGTCATAGAACACTCAAACCTCATCATTCAATGGATTTTGGGTTAAAAAATTGAACGGGTGTTAAGCGAGAGGTCAGACCAAAGCTTTTTTACATTGGCGATTTATAATTTCCATCAGGTCCAGAATTTGATTAAGGGTCATGCAGTTTGTGTGCCTGAAATCACCATCGGTCATCAGATCAACTGGAGGTTTGATCTACGACGAAGGAACATCGAGCACCTTTATTGATCGGTGAGCAATTGGGACCATCAGATCGGTGAGTCGTTGGGATCGTTGCATCATAAATATAATATCACATCGCTTGTTAATAAAGGAATAGAAGGAGACAGACCTGAGAGTATTGCGATTGTGGTCAGTGATCGTTGAGTTCCACCGAATCGGCATACTCTATGGTATAAAGGCCCCGACCCTTGTGTATTGTGAAGTGCGATTGTAATATAATATCACATCACATCTTTATTAAATAATGCATCTGGTATTTGTTTTGGGTTTTGAGCGGTTATCAATCACGCCTGCACCCAGGCCACCATTTGTGGTATAAGAGCAGATTATTGACATTGAACAAGATCTCAAGGAGCAGAAGAAGAAATCCAACATGGCTTTCAGAGATGGAGGAAGAGGTGGTGGTCAAAGAAGAGGACAACTAGTTGCAAATGTTGAAGTGTTAGAAGCTGTGCAACAGATGCAAGCCAGATTGGAAGCAGTGGAGATGGGAAGAGATGCAGATGCTGGGGATGTTAGTGAACTTGAATCTGGAGCTGCAAAATATGAAGAACCTACAGAGGTAACTCCTGAAATGAGATTTTTTAAGTCTGTATTGAGATCAACATTGAAGCCTAGATTAGAAGTCTCGATCTACACTGGAAACTTAAGCCCTGAGGAATTGATTGATTGGATAAATGTTATGGAGAAATTATTCGATTATGAAGAAACAGATGAAGGGAAAAAGGTAAATTTTGTTGTCATGAAACTGAAATGACATGCAGTACTTTGGTGGGCTGGAGTATAGGCAGAAAGGAGAAGACTTGGCAACCAACCAATTAAGAATTGGAATAGGATGGTGGCCAAACTGAGAGGTAAGTTTCTACCAAGTGACTATTAGCAAACATTATTTAGACAGATGTAGAATCTTAGATAGAGGTCTATGACAGTAAAAGAATACACAAAGGAATTCTATAAAGTACGTATAAGAGTAGGACAAATTCAAGATATAGATGAGAAGGTTTCCAGATATGTGAATGGTCTTAGAATGGACATTCAAGATGTGATGAGTGTATTGCCTCCTAAAATAATAGAAGAGGCATATCAGATTGTACTGAAGGATGAAGAAAAACTCTTGTGAAAGGAGGCTTCCAAAAATAGAGCTACTTTCCGAGGAAGGGGAAGACAAGGTGGTAGAGGAAAATCTACAACACCTGGAGATGGAGCTAGTAGCAGCTCAAATTAGCATGCATCCACAAGAGGTGATGCAAGTGGCAGAGGGAGTTTTTCTAGAGGAAGAGGAGGTAGAGGCAGAGGAAGAGAAGTAAGATGTTACAGATATAACAAACTAGGACACAAAGTCTATGAGTTCCCAGAAAATGTGGGAATGAATCAAAGGAATGCAATTGTTGCAAAAACTGAAGAGGAAGCAACAAAGGTAATTGATGAAGAGAATGTACCAAAGAAAGGGTAATCTTTGGTATTCAACAAAGTTTTTTTGAAACCAAGGAAATTGTTGAACTAGCAGAAAGGAAAACCTTGTTCAGGACTATGTGTAAAGTTCAAGGGAAGTGCTATCAGATGATAATAGATGGTGGTATAGACAACTTGGCCTCCACAGAAGTGGTGGAGAAGTTGAAGTTGAAAACAAAGAAACATCCAACACCTTATAAGGTGTCATGGTTTCAAAAGGGATATCAGTTGATAGTAAATTAACAGTGTGAAGTGGAGTTGTGGTTGGGAAAATACAGAGACAAAATCTTGTGCGATGTGATACCTATGGATGTGTGTCATATACTGTTGGATAGACCATTGCAGTATGACAGGGCAGCTATGCACGATGGAAAGAAGAATACATACAAATACAGCAAAGATGGTGTCAATCATACATTGTTACCACTAGAGGAAGAGGATACATCAAATAAACCTGATTCAAAAACCCTTTTGTTGAGTGGAAAGGAGTACTTATAGCGGATGGAGGAAGATGAGGTAAGTTATGCGTTGGTTTGCAAACCTAAGGTAGTATTTACTTCCACAAAATTTTTTGATTTACCAATTGAAATTCAAGAGTTGTTGGATAAATATTGTGATATCATTGTAGATGATTTTCCTGATGAGTTACCACCCATTAGAAAAATCAATCATCACATAGATTTGATTCTAGGAGCAAATCTACCTAATAAAGAAGCTTACAGGATGACTCCCACAGAGAATGAAGAGATCAAGAAACAAGTTTAGGAATTGCTAGACAAGGGATTGGTTATAGAGAGCTTGAGTCCTTGCGCAGTGCCAATAGTGTTGAGCTTAAACAAAGATGGAGGTTGGAGAATGTGCACTGATTCGAGAGAAATCAATAAGATAACAATCAGGTACATATTTCCTTTACCTAAAATTGAAGGTTTGATGGATTGTTTGAGTGGGGCTAGATATTTTACAAAGTTATATTTAAAAAGTGGTTATCATCAAATCAGAATTAGAGAGGGAGATGAGTGGAAAACTGCTTTCAAAACCAATGAAGGATTATTTGAGTGGATGGTAATGCCTTTTGGATTCTCAAATGCACCTAATACATTTATGATAATTATGAATGAAGTTTTAAAGGAATTTATTGGTAAGTTTGTAATAGTATATGCAGACGATATATTAGTATACAATAGATCTAGGGAGGAGCATGCGAGACATCTGCATTATGTGTTACAGAGGCCGCAACAATAGAAATTACTGTTAAATTTAAAGAAATGTTCATTCATGAAGGACGAGTTGGTGCATTTGGGTTTTGTTGTTTCTGTTGAAGGATTAAAAATGGATCCAAAGAAGATCAAGGATATCATGGAGTGGCCTTCGCCAAAGAGTGTCTTTCCGGTAAGAAGCTTTCATGGACTTGCTAGTTTTTATAGGAAATTTATAAGAAATTTTAGTAAGATCAATGCTCCAATTGTTGACACAATAAAAAAAGATAGACAACCATTTAGATGAACTGCTGAAGCAGAAAAGAACTTCCAACTATTGAAAAGAAAGATTACTAAGAAGCCTATTTTAATTTTTCCTGATTTTAATAAACCTTTTCAAGTGAAGTGTGATGCCAATGGAGAAGCCATTGAAGATGTTTTGAGTCAAGAGGATAGGCTTGTAGCTTATTTTATCAAAAAGCTAAATGAGACAAAGAAGAAAGAATTTTCTTATGACAAAGAGTTTTATGCAGTAGTACAGTCTTTGAAGAAGTCGAGACATCACTTGATGGCCAAAAATTTCATACTGTATTAAGATAACCATGCATTATAGTCCATTATGCAGCAACCAAAGCTTAACTAGAAGCATGCAAAATGGGTAGAATACCTGTAAAGTTTTGATTTTGTATTAAAACATATAATTGTTCAATTAAACAAAGTGGTGGATGCCTTCAGTAGAAAAATCTTTTTAACTCAAGAAAGTCAATTTCAAGTGTTGGGTTTTGATTTTCTTAAAGAGTTATATGAGAAACATCTAGATTTTAAAGAGGCATTTGAAGCTTGTAAGAAACTTGTTTTGTTAGACAGAAGCAAGTGGCTAGATTATTTCCTGCAAGTGGGACTGTTGTTTAAAAGGAATCAACTATGCATACCAATTTGTTCCATGAGGGAGAACTTTATCAAGGAGAAACATAGTGGAGGACTTGGAGGGCATTTCGGTGTAGACAAGACTTATGAACAATGAGTAGGTTTTAATTTTGGCCAAAGATGAGGGCTGAAGTGGAAAAGTATATGAAAATTTGCAAAGTTCATCAGTATGCAAAAGGAAGGAGCTAGAACACAGGTTTGTATGTTCCATTACCTATTCCAGATAGGCCTTGGGATATGGTAGGTACGGACTTTGTTTTGGACTCACCAAAAACTAAAAGAGGAAATGATTCAATTTATTTAGTAGTTGACAGATTTTCAAAGATGGCAAATTTTATTCCATGTTATAATACCAACGATGCTACTCATATTGCTAACCTGTTTTTTAAGGAGATTGTAAGATTACATGGGTTACCTAAGAGCATTGTTTCAGATAGAGACACTAGATTTGTTGGAAATTTTTGGAGGACATTATGGAAGAAGCTTGGAACTAAATTGAGTTTTAGTTCTGCTTATCATCCTCAGATAGATGGATAGACTGAAGTTATGAATAGAAGCTTAGGTAATCTTTTGATAAGTCTTGCAGGTGGACATCCAAAAGAGTGGGATCAAATATTGGCACATGCAGAATATGCATATAATGATTCTCCTAACAGGAGTACAGTGCAGAGTCCATTCCATATAAATTATGGAATGCACCCAAGAGGAGTCACTGAATTGAGAAATTTGGGACAAGCTAAGAGGAGAAGTGCCAAAGGAGAAGATTTTACTACAAAAGTTCAAACAATACATGAGCATGTAAAGAAACAACTACATGGCAGCAACATCAAATACAAGGGCAGAGCACATTTGAAGAGAAGAGAAATTAATTTTGAAGTTGGGGATTTGGTTTTTGCACACCCGAGGAAGGAAATATTTCCAAAAGGGGAGTATAATAAATTGAAGTTTAAGAAAATTGGGCCATGTAAAGTCTTGAGAAAATTTTATGCAAATGCATTTAAAATTGAATTAACCCCTAATCTTGGAATATCTCCAATATTTAATGTTGGTGATTTATACAGGTATGACAAGGAATAGGTGGAAGACACACCAAAGGATTAATAGGAACAAGAGGTTGATTGGGTAAAGCAGTTACCTATAGCAAATAAATTGGAACCAGAGAGGATACTGGACAAGAAATTGTTGAAGAAGACTAGAGGAAAGGAGTACTTTTAGTATTTGGTCAAATGGAAGGAACAACCAATTGTTGAAGCTACTTGGATGACAGATGCCATGCTACAGAAGTTGGGCAGTTCTGTAGAAGAGGTCATGGACAAGAGCCCATGAAGAATTTTGTCCTCAGGATTCTGATGCAGGAGCATGAGGCTTGGAGGAAAAAGTCTTCAAACTTATTCCAAAACTACAAAAAAATCTACAAGCAAAGGAGTGGGATACTTTAGCCATCAATTTACCAGCTTTCTAGATAGGATTTTGAACTATAATTTAGGATTTAATGATTCTGTAATTAATTAGAATAGTTTTAATTTAGTTGAGAGGCTTGAGGAGGAAATTGCTCAGATTTGATTTTTGTCTAAAATAGGAAAATTTGATCCAGTGTTTAAGGATTTGATAGTTAGAAGTAGAGTTGTATTAATGAAAGTTTCAAATGATGTAAAGTGGATTTTGGACTGATTGGAATTGATTCGGCTTGTCTGGCCTTATATGAATAAAATTATAAAAACTTAAACTCTGTGTGTTTCCATTGTAAATTGGTCAATCCCGAAGGTGTGCATTCCTCTGTAATCCTCTGTTTATCACCAATTCTTCGTTCGAATGAATTTAAAAAGGTAATTTGAATTTATGTTGGTTGATAGAATAAGTCTCAGTGTGATTGTTTTAAAATCCTTTGTCATTATATTTGCAACCACGGAGGGTTGGAAGAGGTAGCTCCTAAAGAGTGTTGGCATTATGATGCATGTGTTGTACTTGATGGCAACCCACTCGTAGAAGAACATATCACTTATTTATAACTAGATGAATCTACAGAAGAGATATCAGATGTGACTGAATGCATGGGATGCCAAACAACTCAAAGGAATCAGATGACAGTTCTCAATATGACAAGTTATCTTTGCCATCAAGTCCAAAGGGGGAGATTGTTGGCATTATGAGACAACTGTTGTCTTTGATGGCAAATCACACAGATGACAAATTATAGTGAAGCAAAGTTATTTTCTGGTCCATGGAATTTCACGTAGAGAAAAGTTCGCGCACTTTCATGCAGAGAAAAGTTCACACACTTTCATGCAGAGAAAAGTTCCTTTCATGTAGAGAAAAGTTCACGCACTTTCATGCAGAGAAAAGTTCACACACTTTCATGTAGAAAAAAGCACATGCACATGGGAAATCTTATGGTTGGTTCATGGTATTAGTCCGACAGTTTTTGATCATATGGTTTTGGTCCGTGGTATTGCATCCAAAAGAGTTGAACCAAAGTATTGGGTCCATGGTATTGTTTTGTTATGGTTTTGGATCATGGTATTGAGTAAGGCCTAAGACTATAAAAGGAGAAGAAGATCATTAGGCAAAGGCATGGACTTGAATATCTGATGTAGTATGAGATCCAGTATGCAAGATATGGGTTATGATGCATTGCTTGATCTGAGCTAAGGAGGGATCTCACCGGTTGATGGAAAACAAGATCTAAGGATAGATCGGGATCAAATGGTTTGAAATGAATCATCTTTATATGGTTTGATCAGGATAGACTAGATCTAAATCATTGATGCATGTTTTATTGTACGCATGTTATGATCTAGGTATGACTAATGTCTGAAATAGCTGCAAAGTCATGATTGAATATGTATAGATCTGTACACGGGATGACTTTGGCGAAAGCGCGTATATACACGGGTTTGATTCATCGTAGTAGTGTATACATAATGAAGGATGATGTTTGAAGTTGTAGTTGGGTCTGATTTGTATTGCAGAGTTCTGTTGTCTGCTCTGTGTTCTGGTGACTGTGTTGTTGACAGGGTTTCAGTGTTTCAGTGATTCAGAAATTGATGATGCTAGTATTGATTGTTTTATGCTTCAATGATATTGATGGGTCTAGTATGAAAATTGGATGAAACGTGGCCTTCAGATTATGGTGTTGTGCTTCAGGAGTATCCAATCTGAAAATGTATGAAATGTGGTACCTGGAGGAAGAAAGAGAAGGTTGTTTCCTTTTGTAGGTCGGCACCTACGTACTAGTACATCAGCTAGTACAAGAGCTAAGGGGGTGGTAGCTCCCTTCCAAGTAGCAGCGTGGAGAATGAGTAAAGGTTGGAGCATTTCAGTAGGCCAACACCTATGTACTAGTAAGTGGATCGGCTAGTACAAGAGCTAAGGGGGTTGTAGCTCCCTTCCAGGAGAGTCTCGAGAATGAGAGAAGGTTATAGCCTTCTGCAGGTAGAAGTCTGTGTACTGGTATAATACTGCACCAGTATAGAACTATTGTAAAAGAAGCTTTTTATTAAAAGAAGATAGAGACAATTTGCAGCAGGTGGTTTTCAACCACATTGGGTTTCCACCTTACATCATGGTGTTCATGTGTGCTTCTTGTGTGTGATGATCTGTTTTGTTTTACTACACCTATTTACTGTACATATGGTTAAAGAAGTTCTGATGCACTAACTAAAGATCAACGTTTAATGGATTAAATTAATAATAAGTATTCAGGATATACAGTAGTTGCATTAGACACAGTTGTGTATACACATGGGTTCCCTTAATTGAAGTAGCGTATATGCATCTAAGTATGGAAATGAAAAAGTTTTATTGATTTGATAATACTGATTGAGCCCCCCCTCTCTGTATTATTTCTAACAATTGGTATCAAAGCAGGTCCTTTTGGTAGAAGCTTGATCGCTTGAAGGAGATCCATGGAACTATGGGAAAGAAGCTTAAGAAGAAAGCACCTAAGAAGAAGAAGACATCTCAGAAGAACTATGAAAGTGGGTGTATGGATTGGGGAATATGTGGAAGAAGCACATCAAGTTCAGAATTACTTTAGAATGAAGATGAAAAAGATTTATTAGGTACAAATTTGTTATCCTCTGGTGATACATCTATTTAACCTCTTAAAGATCATGAAAGTGATAACGAAACAACTGAATTTGTGCTTATGGGTGAACAAGGAAGATATCAAATAGATGCAGAATTTAAAAGGCTTACAGACAAAAATTAGAGATCAACAAGATCTGTTGAACAAGAAGGAATGCGCCTTCAAAGAAGAATCTACCAAACTAAAAGCTCAACTAGAGGAGGGAAATAAGGTAAGGAAGTTATTCAAGGAAAATGTCAAAAGTTTCAGGATGAAGTGACATCATTAAGGAATGAATTAAATGAAAGGAGCACAATCATCAAGAAACTCAGAGATCGATCCAGTTATTATGAAAGGATTGAATCTACAATTTGCTTGCTAAAGGAATATCTTGAAGAATCAAAGAAGCAGAATAAAGGACTACTCCAAGCTATTGAAAAACAAGAGAACGAAGTTCTTGATTTAAGACATAAGTTGGAAGAAGGAAGGAAAGCTGAGGAGAACATAAAGAAGCAGTATCGTGAAAAGGAAAAGCATCTTTAGGTTGAGGTAAATATTCTAAATGATAAATTAGAAGAAAAGGATAAGCTCTTACGATTTCAAGATAGTACTAAGATCTTGGATGATATTCTTAGTAGTCAAAGGTCTCTTACTATCAAAACTAGTCTTGGTTTTCATGGATCTATTGAAAAAGAATCTAGTTCACAAAGTAAGACAAGGGAATCTAATGCAAAATCTGAAATGCTCAACAAGGAGATGAGTGGTCAACCCCATCAATAGCCAAGGAAAGGAATTCTTCAAAGAAAATATTTTACTCCTCTGATAAATAAGGTTGAATGTTATGTATGTCATAATCTTGGACATGTTGCATGCAAATGCAGAAGAAGAATGGTTCAAGATCATCACCTAGAAAGATCATCACGGTCCAGGTACTTTAATGGATATTGTTTTTATTGCAATATGTTCGGTCACAAAGCTGTTGATTGCTACTCAAGGAATATGAAACATGTAAGATGTTATGCATGTAAAAAGCTTGGACATACAACAAAGGAAGGCAGAAACAAAGTACGGGCACCATACCAAAAGGAGAAAACATCATCACACTTGAAGATATGGAAGAAGAAGGAAGTACAGTTAGAAAGATGTGGCATAACACAGTATACTCAGACACAACACAACACAGACATAACAGACTCAGGGGGAGCTGAAAATGTAAACTTCAGTGTCCTAAATCTCATACACAAGCTTCATAAAGGGAAGTCACATATATACGCGAGTTATACACTGCACAATCACGTATATGTCAGTTTGAAGAAAGGCAGTCGGACAGGCTCAGAAAAAGGGTTTGATATGTTTCAGTCCATTATTTTCTCTGTTTGATAATGGTTACAATCTACTAATAATGTGTGGAAATTTCCTGATAAGATGTTTAGAAGTGTTTTGATTCTAACTTGTTCATGATGATGCCTTGATACTTCATGTTGATATATGAATGATCAGATTTGATTGTTGGCATAGGTTCAGGGGGAGCATATGCGTTTAATAATGCATTGTTGGCATTATGGTTAGTATTCCTTGGTGATGATGATTATATGGCTAAATGATACATCGTGCTATGATATGGTTATGAGTTGTCCATGATAAAATCTCGTATGATTCTTGGGGTTACATAATTCATGTTTAGATCATAATTGTGGATTGATTCTTAGATGGTTCATAGATGATGCTTACATGGTGATATTCATAAGGATAGGGAGAAGCACAAAGCTTGAATACCCAACTTCATTACTTGATGATGAGTCACTCATATGCTGCTGTCGTCATATGCATAAAAATAATATAATACAGTTATGATGCAGGATTCCTATAGTTCTTGGTGTTCATGTGGATGAGGATTGTTGATGTTGATGATACAAAGAAGCCTTGACAAATTATCTTGAGCTCAAGATACATAGTACTGGATACATGAATGATTACTCAAAAGTTGCATTGTTGGAGACATGATGATGATGAGTTCTACCTATATGATGATAGGTTGATACTTACATATGATGATTGATGCAGATGTTCCCAAAGTGATGATACTCGGATCATGCAGATCTTGATGATGATGAGATAACTATGGTGATGAGTTGATATCTATACGTAGACATACCTTGTTATAGGACATTTACAGGTTGTTGATCTAGAAGTAGTTATACACGAGTTTTATGAGGAATATCCATGTATATACATGTGTTTCTGTGGACACAGTCGCGTATATGTTAGTTTGAATGAAATCAGTGGGTCAGACTCTGGTTGAAGATAGTCTGATATGGGTCTGACAGAGACCATTTGGCACAGGTTCAAGGGGAATAGATAATATTCTAATGATGCATTGTTGGCATTACCTTAGAAGCTTTTGGTTCAAGTTCACGATTGTTTTTGGTTTCAAGTGGAACACATGCAGAGGGAGAACAGAAAGAGAACATGGTTGCTGATCTGAATAATGATTGAGAGATGTTGATGATAGTAGTTATTAATGACTTTCATAGTCTTGCTCTAGATATTTCGTCTCTATGTCATATATGTCTTTTGATTATCAAGGTCATGTAACAACCTATTTTGGTTTCCCCACTATGCCTGGGATGAATGATGTAATGTACTTGTTTATCATGAGTAGACTTCTGGTGTAAGCCCACTTGGTTAGGTGGATGAGTCAATATTTGTATATCCTCAATTGGTTGAGAGATGGATGTATGTATGAGTCTTTGGTGATAGGAAGGTCATTTATGATAAAGTCATGTTCTTCTTGTAGAAAACGTTTTTTGCAGACCTTACTTACAGTTAGGGGGAGCATGAACAACACTCTTCAACTGAACAGAGTTTTCAGCATGTACTCGGAAGGAGCATGGACAGATTGGCACACCTTGGCATATAAAAAGGGGGAGCTCATTCAGAGATTTCAACAGGTACTCAAGGGGAGTATGGTTAGCAGAACGATTATCAAGGAAAGAGATTATCTTGGTCTGCCCTTTGCCCTTGATGTCAAAGGGGGAGAGTGATTTGGTGTTGTTTCCATCAAGTCCAAAGGGGGAGATTGTTGGCATTATGATGCATGTGTTGTACTTGATGGCAACCCACTCGTAGGAAGAACATCTCACTTATTTATAACTAGATGAATCTACAGAAGAGATATCAGATGTGACTGAATGCATGGAATGCTGGACAACTCAAAGGAATCAGATGACAGTTCTCAATATGACAAGTTAGCTTTGCCATCAAGTCCAAAGGGGGAGATTGTTGGCATTATGAGACAAGTGTTTTCCTTGATGGAAAATCACACAGATGACAAATTATAGTGCAGCAAAGTTATTTTCTGGTTCACGGACTTTCACACAGAGAAAATTTCACGCACTTTCATGCAGAGAAAAGTTCACGCACTTTCATGTAGAGAAAAGTTCCTTTCATGTACAGAAAAGTTCACGCACTTTCATGCAAAGAAAAGTTCATGCACTTTCATGCAGAGAAAAGTGCACGCACATGGGAAATCTTATGGTTGGTTCATGGTATTAGTCCGACAGTTTTTGATCATCTGGTTTTGGTCCGTGGTATTGCATCCAAAAGAGTTGAACCCAAGTATTGGGTCCATGGTATTGTTTTGTTATGGTTTTGGATCATGGTATTGAGTAAGGCCTAAGACTATAAAAGGAGAAGAAGATCATTAGGCAAAGGCATCGACTTGAATATCTGATGTAGTATGAGATCCAGTATGTAGGATATGGGTTATGATGAATTGCTTGATCTGAGCTAAGGAGGGATCTCACCGGTTGATGGAAAACAAGATCTAAGGATAGATCGGGATCAAATGGTTTGAAATGAATCATCTTTATATGGTTTGATCATGGATAGACCAGATCTGAATTATTGATGCATGTTTTATTGCACACATGTTATGATCTAGGTATGAATAATGTCTGAAATAGACGCAAAGTCATGATTGAATATGTATAGATCTGTACACAGGATGACTTTGGCGAAAGCGCGTATATACACGGGTTTGATTCATCGTAGTAGCGTATACATAATGAAGTATGATGTTTGAAGTTGTAGTTGGGTTTAATTGTTATTGCAGAGTTCTATTGTCTACTCTGTGTTTTGGTGACTGTGTTGTTGACAGGGTTTTAGTGTTTCAGTGATTCAGAAATTGATGATGCTAGTATTGATTGTTTTATGCTTTAATGATATTGATGGGTCCAGTATGAAAATTGGATGAAACATGGCCTTCAGATTATGGTGTTGTGCTTCGGGAGTATCCAGTCTGAAAATGTATGAAACGTGGTACCTGGAGGAAGAAAGAGAAGGTTGTTTCCTTCTGTAGTTCGGCACCTACGTACTAGTACATCAGCTAGTACAAGAGCTAAGGGGGTGGTAGCTCCCTTCCAGTAGCAGCTGGAGAATGAGTAAAGGTTGGAGCATTTTAGTAGGCCAACACCTACATACTAGTAAGTGGATCAGCTAGTACAAGTGCTAAGGGTGTTGTAGCTCCCTTGCAGGAGAGTC
>APFE031754243.1:0-81966 GCA_000404065.3 Pinus taeda
AATTACATTCTCGTATAGCCTTATAGCAGCAGCTCTTAACTCAAGAGGAACCTTTAGCTCTTCTAACCTATTCCAAAGGTTGTACCTAGGAACCGTATCGAAAGCTTTTCTAAAGTCTACAAAGTAGCAGAATAAATTGGATTTATCATTACGACATTTCTCCGCAATGATCCTTAGCGTAACAAGGTGGTCTGTTGTTGAGTGATGCCTTCTGAAATCTGCTTGGCCTTTAGCCCGCTTACCTTCACTTTCAAGCCATATGCTTAACTTTTTTTCCAGAATACTACCATATAATTTTGCTAAGAGAGGGTTGATCATAATTGTTCGATAATTAGAGGGGTTATTTGTATCTCCACTTTTAAAAATAGGGATAATGAGGCTCTCAGTCCAAGGCTTAGGGAACCCTTGCTTAACAGCTTGATTGAAAAGCTTGTGGATGTGGTGGATGAGGACAGGGCCTCCAATTTTTAAGATTTCTGCCTGGTAACCTTCAATGTCCTTAGCTTTCCCATTCGCAAGGCGATTAACCCCAAACTTAATGTCTTCTAAAGAGAAGACTTCTTTCGTTGTGAGCAGGGTTTCCAAATTATCCGTGGCATTAGGAGATTCATAAAGCTTTTTAAGATAAGAATTCCAATCATGAAGAGCAATTTTATTATTATCCTTAGTCTTCCTAGTCAGAATCTGCCTCCAAAATTTTTTAGGAGCTACCTTAGAGAGGTGTAAGATATTCTCCTGTCTTTGCCGAATGTACTGCCTCTTTTTCCTTTTAATTAGCGCTTTGTATATTCTTATCTTGTCCATTTTAAGAGAATCATCGACAACTTCCTTAATTGCTCTCCTCACATTTTTACAATCTTTGTCATACCAAGGATTGGTTTTTCTATTTCTTTTATTATTTGAGACTTCAATTGAGAACTTTTTAATAGAATATGAGAGGGTTGTAGTAAAATTATGATATAGGTCTTCTATGTTATCTATACTAGATAAAGGAGGCAAATTAGTTTTTAATTCATTTAGAAAGAGGTCCTTTGTATTTTTATCAAATATTAAGTTCTTTTGGTTGTAAGTATTATTTTCTATGGGAACTCTATGCATGGCAAAATTGAGGGTTAAAAGTAAAGGCCTATGATCGGAGTCAGGCTCGTGGTCGTTTAAGATGTCAAATTTTATCATTTCGTTGTATAAAGGAAGATCGGAAATAACGTAGTCTACCACGCTGCTACCAAGTCCATGGATGCAGGTCATATTGCTGGAATTGGGCCACTTTTTTAGACCGTTGCAAATTATGAGATCTTGAGCACTACAGAGCTTGACAAGCTCTGACCCAAACAAGTTTTCCCCGAGTTCTTCAGAGCTCCTTTTGTACCTATTAGCCAGGGTAGGGTCTTCGTCTAACCAAAGAGGATTAGGGTTGGAATGATTGCTTAAAATAATGGCTTGGTTTCTTGAAGTTCGGGCATTGAAGTCACCTATTAAAAGGATATTACCATCATTCTTTAGGCTAGAAATATCGTTCTCTAAACTATTGTAAGGGTTAGTTTTATCTAGATTCTTCTTCTTATAGAAGTTAGAATTAATGGGGGGGAAATAACATATTGCTATGTAGGACTTTTTATTATTAATGTCTCTGATCTCTATCCAACTAAATTGGTTGTAAGGGTCGTTTTTATAAAGCCTAACATAGGGGGAGATGTTCTTCTTAATGTAACAAGCTATTCCCCCAATGCCTCTACGGGAGGATCGCTTGTTCCATGTAGACCATAGCGTAAATCCATCTATGTTAGGGACCTTAGATTCTTCGTGCTCCCAAGTTTCAACAAGCAAAATAATATCAACATCATTTGAAATCCAACTTAGCATGGGGCCTTTGTTCCATGGGAAGCCCCAACAGTTCCAAGAAAGGATCCGGAGCATGTTTAATTGCTATTGATTACTATCTTTTTGGTTTCTATCTCGAATAAAGGCTTTTTTATTTCTGATTATTGCCCATTTTCCTTCCTTTCTAGCTTCTTTTACCTTTTGAACCTCCTTTCTTAATTCTACTTGATCTTCTGGAATGAGATCTTCATTTATGAATATTCCCATTCCTTTTAGACTTGAGGTTTTACTAAGTATGTTGTGCTTATGATCAGTGGAGCTCACCTTTTATACGGATTATCTTCTTTTATTCTCGTTAAATTTCCCAAACCTTGTTGCTTCTGTGAGACACATTGTTTCAATTTGTAATCTATTATGTAATTATGTCTGGGCTAAGGCTAAAGTATCCTCATCTATTTCCTCTTTTAAACCAAAGATTATAAGGTTCAAGGCCCTTTTGTTACGTTCGTGGTCTAATTCTATTAATTTTTTCATTTCATCTTTAATTGGTTTCATATCTAACTTATCTACCACATTATTTAGGGTGAGGTGGCTATTAACTTTTTCTTCTAGTTCTTTAATCATGTCTTTCATTTTAAGACTCTCTAAAGTATCAACATCTCCCTGCTGGGATGGTTGGTTAGTATCTTGGTTTTGTTTTTTTATAACCTGCAATCTAGTCTCCTTTGCCTCCATTTTATTCTCCAGTAGTTCTATTTTAGTTTCTATTTATTTTTGGATCGTGTCTTCAAGAGATGCAAATTTATTTTCCAGCATGGCTTCTAACTCTTTTTGTAGCTTGGCTTCTTTTTCTTCTTTACCTTTCTCTAAAGACTCTATATACTCAGAAAGGCCTTGTAGAGTAACTGTGCTAGGTCTGCCCTTGGTAATCTTTGGTAATTGTGGTGAAATATTCATACTTGAAATTATATGAGCAAATATGTACTAGAAAAAAGAAAAAGATAAGGAATGTGTGCACCTGATATCAGTAAACCTGACTGCAAATCGCCCGTGCCACCCCAGCCCGCAGACCGAAGAATATATGCGAAGAATATATAGAGTACGTTTTTAACTCTTTCACCGAGCCTCAGAGCTCTTTCACCGAAGAAAATATGCGAAGAATATATAAAGTACGTGTTTAACTTTTTCACCAAGCCTCAAAACTCTTTCACCGAAGTATATATAGAGTACGTGTTTAACTCTTTCACCGAAGAATATATGCGAAGAATATATAGAGTATGCTTTTAACTCTTTCACCGAGCCTCAGAACTCTTTCACCTAAGAATATATGCGAAGAATATATAAAGTACGTGTTTAACTCTTTCACCGAGCCTCAGAACTTTTTCAGCGAAGAAATATATGCGAAGAATATATAGAGTACTCTTTCACCGAAGAATATATGCGAAGAATATATAGAGTATGTTTTTAACTCTTTCACCGAGCCCCAGAACTCTTTCACCGAAGAATATATGCGAAGAATATATAGAGTATGTTTTTAACTCTTTCACCGAAGAATATATGCGAAGAATATATAGAGTATGTTTTTTAACTCTTTCACCAAGCCTCAGAACTCTTTCACGAAGAATATATAGAGTATGTTTTTAACTCTTTCACCGAGCCTCAGAACTCTTTCACCGAAGAATATATGCGAAGAATATATAAAGTAGGTGTTTAACTCTTTCACCGAGCCTCAGAACTCTTTCACCGAAGAATATATGCGAAGAATATATAGAGTATGTTTTTTAACTCTTTCACCGAGCCTTAGAACTCTTTCACCGAAGAATATATGCGAAGAATAATAATTAATTAATAATCACTTAATAATTAATTAACAATAATTATTATTAATAATTGATAATTAATTTAATTAACATTACAAAACAATAATAATTAAAATAGTACCCATTTATTATGAATTTATTTTATTTATTTATTTTTAATATATTTTATTAAAAACTTAATAATAAATTTTTTATAATAGTTAATGATCATGTAATAGCTATTATTGTAATTACTGTAAATGTTGTAATTAAAAGTTAATTATATTATTATTATTATTAAAGCAGGGTTACTAACTACTAAATATTAGAATAGGAGAGGGATACCTACTTACTGATTGCTTTACCTAGGATGTGTTGGTGATCTTGATTTCTCTGATCAAGGGAAGCCAGCTCCCACTAATCTCTAAACCATTGTCTCTGTTCAGATTATGAGGATGTTTGATAATTTCAAGTGCTTCTCTAATCTTTCGCCTATGATGTTGTTCTTCCCTTGCGACAATCGAGGTGCTTTCCAAGCAAATATGGTGTTTAGTTTTTTAGGAGTGCTCCGCCAAGGCCGAAGTACGAGATCTTTCATTCCTAATATCAGCTCCATGTTCCTTGAGTCTTGTCTACAGGGAGCGACCTATTTCACCAATGTAGCTTTTTCCACATGAACAATCTATTTTATAGACTCCTTTAAGTTGATGTTTATCAATATCATCTTTTACAGACCTCATACCTTGCCTAATAGTTCCAGGTGCTGAGAATTGCATGATTATGTTTTTCTTCCTGATGATGGATCCCGATTGGGATTTGAAACGTTGACGAAAAATGGTTCGTACTGTGGATTCTCCGGTAACTAAGTCAAAAGATATAAACCACAGATGTCTGAAATATAGAATTTTATCTCTTTTCATACTTAATAGATCCAAAATTAAAATAAATTTATATTAATTAAATTAATAAATAATAAATTAGAAAAAAATATATTCATAATTAAAATAAACATACATTAATTAAATTTTGATGGGTATTAATGAATATGAAATGGGGGGTTCAGAGGTTGTGCTCGTCACCCCAAACGTGATGGTATTAATGTAGGGGGGCATGGCTAGCACCCACATGTAATTGCATGCAGATCCCTAGTTGACATTAGCCATTATCATATGAAGCGTTTGGAGTTTGAGAGTTATGGTTTGAGTGGAGGCGAGGGTTGGTCCTCGACCTCCCAACGCTTGCGTTATGCTCCAATTGACAACGTTGACAGTTATGTATTAGGGCTTGCATTTGTAATTGAGTTGGTGAGGCATGAGCCCTCTGGCCTACAAGGGTGTTGGTGACAACAACAGAGTACCATTGGCATTCTGGCATATGGTTGGATTCTTATAACCTGAGAATACAATGGGTTGGTGAGGCATCATTTGCTTCTCGCAACGTGAAAAGTCAAGTTGATTTCTTTCTTCGCTTGGGTATTTCGCTTATTGTAATTTTGTGTTTGGGTCTGAGGTTGTAAATTAGAGTCTTAAGCAGGGATTGAGAGACAATCCTATTTCGATTTCGAAATCATGGAGGACATGTCATCTTGGGTTCCTAACCTTAGGCACATCGGGGGCAAGAAGAACCAATATCTGAATTCTATGGCTTTTCATTGGCAAATGAAGACCCTACTAGGTCTGGTCATGGAAGTCAAGCCACTGGAGTGGTATAACGTCTTCGTTGTTGAAAAATGCAACAAGAAATTCTTAATTGGATTTTGCCTTAAGTCAAATTGAGGAAATCTGAAATTCTGTATCAACATATAGGCTGGATGAGTTAACTGAGGTGGCATGGTTGATATCAACATAAAATCTAAAAATTAATGTCAAATCTCTCTCTCACATATATTATACATATAATTTAATTTAGATTAAATCATCAATTAAATTAAATATTCACTTGGGAATAATTTCAAATTACACATATATATTATATACTACATATATAATATAAATTAACCATTAATTAAATATTCATGGAGAGAAATATCAAATTTATTTTAAAATGCAATTTTTTTAAAATAATTTTATCCCTTTTCATACTTAATAGATCCAAAATTAAAATAAATTTATATTAATTAAATTAACAAATAATAAATTAGAAAAAACATATTCATAATTAAAATAAACATACATTAATTAAATTTTGATGGGCATTAATGAATATGAAATTCGGGGTTCAGGGGTTGTGCTCGTCACCCCCAAACGTGATGGTATTAATGTAGGGGGGGCATGGCTAGCGCCCACATGTAATTGCATGCAGATCCCTAGTTGACACTAACCATTATCATATGAAGCGTTTGGAGTTTGAGAGTCATGGTTTGAGTGGAGGCGAGGGTTGGTCCTCGACCTCCCAACGCTTGCGTTATGCTCCAATTGACAATGTTGACAGTTATGTATTAGGACTTGCATTTGTAATTGAGTTGGTGAGGCATGAGCCCTCTGGCCCATGAGGGTGTTGGTGACAACAACAGAGTACCATTGGCATTCTGGGCTATGGTTGAATTCTTATAACCTAAGATTACAATGGGTTGGTGAGGGCATCATTTGCTTCTGGCAACGTGAAAAGTCAAGTTGATTTCTTTCTTCGCTTGGGTATTTCGCTTATTGTAATTTTGTGTTTGGGTTTGAGGTTGTAAATTAGAGACTTAAGCAGGGATTGAGAGACAATCCTATTCTGATTTCGAAATCATGGAGGACATGTCATCTTGGGTTCCAAACCTTAGGCACATCGGGGGCAAGAAGAACCAATATCTAAATTATATGGCTTTTCACTGGAAAATGAAGACCCTACTAGGTCTGGTCATGAAAATCAAACAACTGGAGTGGTATAACGTCTTCGTTGTTGAAACATGCAGCAAGAAATTCTTAATTTGATTTTTCCTTAGTCAAATTGAGGAAATCTAAAATTTCGCATCAAGATATAGTCTGGATGAGTTAACTGAGATGGCATGGTTGTTATCATTCAATTAGCTTAGTTAATTCGAGTTAATTGAACTAGTTGGTGGTCACTTGAGTAGCAGGACGTCATTCTAACTCAAAGATCATCTAGTTAACTGATAAATCAACTAATAATTAGTTCATGCATGCAAAGAATATGAGTTGTCCATTTGTGGTGGAGTTTCCAAGGCAATTAACCGACAGTTGTAAACTAGTTGAGTGTACATGTGTTTCATGAGGTAGGGTGGACCATCCTTGGGAATTGCACAATCAATTAGAGGAATTCCCTAATTAATAGGAGCCCAATTCCTCAAGAAAAAACGTAAGAAATTAGGGGTGTGGTGTGCTAGTTTGGTGTGTTGCACTGGTTAAGTATTAGTCAAATCAGTGATTCAGTAGGAGAGAATAAAATTTCGTTTGTAGGTTGAGCTCTAGGATTGAGCTGAAAATTGTCATAGCTTCTCTTACTCACTTGATTAATGAACACAAGGTTGAAGGTGTTTTTATCGGTTGTTTTCCCCTTAGATATATATGTGTTTTCATGTGCATGTGTGTTATTCCTTATTGCATGTTTATGAGTTGTGCTCTCAATCGTGAATTGAATTTCGCTGATGAGTAGAATAGATTTGAGTCTTGTTTAGTTAAATTTCATAAGAAGTTTCATATCTACACATTAATTTCTACATGGTATCAAAGCAGGATTCAGAGTAGAGAAAAAAATTTGAAGTTGTTATTGCAAGAGGATCGAATTTGCAGGATTAATTCTTTAGAGCTAGCAGGATGGCTTTCTATGGTCTAAGACTTGAGTATGCCCTTTAGGGAAGCTCAAACTTTGTTGCTTGGAAAGACCACATGGAGGTAGTGCTGGAGGACAATGGGTTGAAGGAATTTTTTGAGATTGACATTTCAAAACCAAGATCATCTAATGTCAAGGATCTACCAGAATGGAGGAAGTGTGTAGCCAAGGTGAGGAGAATCATATTGGAGGGAGTAAAGGACCACATTATCTCAAATATCGACGGGAAAGAAACTTTGTATGCAATGTGGCAAGCATTGGTAGATTTGTTCCAGAATAGTAGTGACCACAAGAAGTTGGCGCTCAAGAATAAACTTTGAAATATCAAGATGTAGAAGAATGACTCTATTCAACAGTATCTGAGCAGGTTCACACAATGTCGTGATGAACTTGGTGGAGTTGGTGTTACTGTTGTAGAAGATGATTTGGTAATCCTAGATCTTATAGGCCTTCCCAATAGTTGGCATAACTACCAAGATTCAATGAACGGAAGAGAAAAACTACCAAATTGGGAATGCTTATGGTCTCATTTGGTACAAGAGGAAATAAGGTAGAATACCAGAGGCGAGACTTCATCGAAAGGAGCAGATGAAGAGGACTTTTCTCTAGTGGGAAAATGAATGAATGCCAAGGGAAAGAATTCCCAAGGTGAGGCTAATTCCAGCGAAAAGGGCAAGAAGAAAGACTTGTCCAAAATTAAATGCTTCAATTGTCATGAATTCGGGCATTATGCCACTAAGTGTCAACACAAAAATTCTAGCAAGAAGGAGCCTGCAGTAGCAGCAGAAAGTGAAAATTTGGCTTCACAGTTCGAGCTTGACTTCACCCTTATCGCATGCATGTTGAGCACCGTGATGGGGAGTGTGTGGTACTTGGATAATGGTGCCTCATTCCACGTGACGGGGAATAGACAATTTTTTAGTGACTTGGAGAAGAAATATCTCCATATGAACATTGAGTTTGGAAACGATGGAAGGTACAACACGACCAGGATTGGTACAATCACCTTTCAAAGGGAGTTGGGCTCCCCTCTCAGACTCAAGGATGTCATGTTCGTTCCAAGCCTAAAGAAAAATCTCATCTTAGTAGCAGTGTTGGAAGACCGTGGTAACGATGTGATCTTTAGCAAAGGGAAAGTATTCTTGAGACACATAGCCATGGAGCAGGTGACACAGGTTGGTGCTCAAGTCAAGAACCTATATGCACTTGAGGTAGAAGATGCATGCAAATCTTTGAGGAGCAAGGCAAGGGTTAGAGACATGGTGGTTGAGAGGGAGCATGATTTACCTCTCAAAATGAAGCCTCAAAAGGAGTCTCAGGAAGTTATGGAGCAACTATAAATGGAGAAGCAGACAAGAGGTAGAGTGGAGACATCCACTCAATTAGATACCTACAGTAGGGGGAGAGTTCAAGCTAAGTGGGCAGAGGGAGCACATGCAACCATACCTCCATGTGTGAGGTGGGGCGATGTGAGGCCCTAGTCCCACAAGTGTAGAAATTTGGGCAAGGTTCATTGAGGTGTTCTCCTCATGGATCATTACCCATCTTACAGGAGCCCACAATATTCAGTAGCAGGAGGATCAATTTTAGTTAGATATTGAGGAGTGCAGAGTGTTGACAGCATAGCAAGAGGCTCAGTCGCAGAGTCAACAACAAAATTTTTCCAGTGGACAATTGCAGATGCTGCAGTAGAAATAGCAACAGTAAGAGGTGTTGCATCCAGTACATTTCATAGATGCATGATAGGGTTGGTTGATAATCCCTTTCTTGTTGAGAGAGAGTGTTGAAAAATCTAGCGAGAAATTCTTAATTTGATTTTTCCTTAGTCAAATTGAGGAAATTTGAAATTCCACATCAGCAAACAGCTTGGATAAGTTAACTGAGGTGACATGGTTGTTATCACTTAGATACTTAGTTAATTCGAGTTAGGAGCATGAAGTTCGGTTGTATGTAGTGATTCCTAAATTTTAGGAGCATAGGTTGAGTTAATTTCAGTTGTGATCAGTTAAACTAGTTCTAATTGTTAATTGAACTAGTTGGTGGTGAGTTTAGTAAGACATCAGTCTAACTCAAAGATCATGTAGTTAACTGATCAATCAACTAATAATTAGCTCACACATGCAAAGAATACGAGTTTCTTAGTTGTGGTGGATTTTCCAAGGCTGTTAATCGATAGTTGTAAACTAGTTGAGTGTACAGGTGTTGCATGAGGTCAGGTGGACCATCCTTGGGAATTGTGCAATCAATTAGAGGAATTCCCTAATTAATAGGGGGCCAATTCCTCAAAGAACAACACAAGGAAATAGGGGTGTGGTGTGCTTGTGTGGTGTGCTAAATTGGTTAAGTACTAGCTAGATCAATCATTCAGTAGGAGAGAATATAATTGCTTTTGTAGGTTGAGCTTTGGCATTGAGTTGACAATTGTAATATATTCTCTTACTCACTTGATTAATGAACACAAAGTTGAAGGGGTTTTTAGCAGTTGCTTTCCCATTAGATATAAATGTGTTTTCATGTGCATGCATATTATTTTTTATTTCATGTTTATGAGTTGTGCTCTCAATCGTGAATTGAATTCCGCAGATGAGTAGAGTAGATTTGAGTCTTGTGTTTTAGTTAAATTTCATACGCAATTTCATATCTCAACATTAATTTCTACATTCGCCACCCGGGAAGAAAAGGATGCTTAAAAATCAATGCTTCTACTTGGACAACACTGACTCCCACCTGGGTCATGTGGAGGGGCATATTGCTTATGATTTTGATGGCGGGGATCCGACAGATCCACCGAGTTTGAGCGTGAGGGTACTAACATGTACTTTAGGAAGGAAATTCAAGACACTTCTTTGAGAATTCAAAGCGGTGGTTTGCATAAACACGTGGGCCATGATGGTAGGAACGCTAAAAAGGTGAAAGGTTTGTTGGTCAGTGTTCCATCCAGATGGCTTTACAGTTTGACGTCTTTTGTTTTGTTTGGCCCAGTTAGTCGGGCTTTTGACTATCATGATGTACTTAGTTGTTGGTTGTATATGTGTTGGCTATGGTGTATTGTTGTGAGTAGAAACTTTTATAACTAGTGTCTTTTAGAGAAATCCAAAACTAATAATAATAAAAGTATTATTTTGAAGAGAATTAAAATCCTCAAAGAACAATTTAGCAAAATCAGATAACCTTAATTTTCCTTCATAATACAACACATTAATTTACCAAAAAACCACTACATTAACTAAATTAACAAATAATAAACTAAAAAAAAATCATATTTATGTTAAGTTGCTTTAAGAAAAATAAAAAATTCTACATTAAATCACTCAAAATAAATTTATACTAAATAAAATAGAAAATAACATAAATACAAATTATCAATATACTAAAATAACCACTCATTTCGTAACATACTTGAAACAAATATTTATCAAAATCATATTTCTAACCAATACAATATGTTAAAATAATCCATCATTTTATAACCTAACAAAAATTTATTATGAAATAATTTCATAACAAATATGCGACAGTTTAATTAATTCAATTCAACTTTAGTCATTCCAAAACTTTTTATATGAATTAGGAATTAATTAAAATCGTTAAAAAAATAATTTTATATTAATTAAAAATTTGACAATTTTTCTTATAGTTATCGATGTAATAATATTTAACATAACATTAATTTAATTTTAACTAATTATATATTTCGTGTATTTGAGAAGCGTGAAGTGTCATCACTTTTAATGAATAACATAACTACAATCTAAATCATTTTTGTATTTACACCCTGCATAAAAGTTGTTTGAAAGTGCTTCCTTAATGTAACATCGTGGACAAAGGAAAGCCACACTGCTAAGATGCGCTACTCTACTCAAACACTGAGTTTGACCAAATTTGTGATCAATACAGAAATTACAAGCAACCCCACCTTTTTCTTCTTTGTTTTTCATATTTTAGGCCTTCGTTCAACTGTTGCCGCAACTGCTCAAGCACACTCTCACCCAATAGCAGTTTGGCACATCCACGAACATCAAGAAGCTCTAACGACATTAAATGTTCCACGCCGGGCAGCTCCCGGATCTCACGGCATTGCTGAACTTTTAATGTTTTAAGCTTTGTCAGTTGCCCCAACCAGGGTATGCTCCTCAGCTTCTCACATCCATCAACATTCAACCGCTCCAGAGAAGTCAAACATTCCACACCTGGCAGCTCCCGGATCTCACGGCATTGCTGAACTTTTAATGTTTTAAGCTTTGTCAGTTGCCCCAACCAGGGTATGCTCCTCAGCTTCTCACATCCATCAACATTCAACCGCTCCAGAGAAGTCAAACATTCCACACCTGGCAGCTCCCGGATCTCACGGCATTGCTGAACTTTTAATGTTTTAAGCTTTGTCAGTTGCCCCAACCAGGGTATGCTCCTCAGCTTCTCACATCCATCAACATTCAACCGCTCCAGAGAAGTCAAACATTCCACACCTGGCAGCTCTTGTATCTCACGGCATCTACCAACATCCAGAAATCTAAGCTTTGTCAGTTGCCCCAACCAGGGTATGCTCCTCAGCTGCACGCATCCAGCAAAATACAACCGCTCCAGAGAAGTCAAACATTCCACACCTGGGAGCTCTAGTATCTCACGGCATCCGATAACATTCAGAAGTGTAAGCTTTGTGAGCTGCCCCAATCCCGGTATGCCCCTTAGCTTCTCACATCGAGCAACAGTCAACAACTCCAAAGAAGTCAAACATTCCACCCCTGGAAGCTCTTGTATCTCACGGCATCCAACAACAGTCAGATGTGTAAGCTTTGTGAACTGCCCCAATGCCGGTATGCTCCTCAGCTTCACACATCCAGCAACATTCAACTGCTCCAAAGAAGTCAAACATTCCACCCCTGGCAGCTCTGGTATCTCACGGCATCCACTAACATCCAGATGTGTAAGCTTTGTGAACTGCCCCAATGCCGGTATGCTCCTCAGCTTCACACATCCAGCAACATTCAACTGCTCCAAAGAAGTCAAACATTCCACCCCTGGCAGCTCTGGTATCTCACGGCATGCACTAACATCCAGATGTGTAAGCTTTGTGAACTGCCCCAATCCCGGTATGCTCCTTAGCTTCTCACATTGAGCAACATTCAAACACTCCAAAGAAGTCAAACATTCCACCCCTGGAAGCTCTTGTATCTCATGGCATTGCTGAACAAATAGATTTCTCAGTCTTGTAAGCTGGCCCAGCGCTTGTATTCTCTCGAGCTTCTCACATCTCTGAACAACCAAAGTCTCCAAAGATACCAACGTTTCAAAACCGGGGAGGTCCTCAACATTCACACAGCTGCTGATGTCGAGATCTGGAGGGTTTGACAGGCCACAAATCCATCCTAGTTGCCTCAATTCATGACACCCCCTCAAGGACAGTCGTTGAAGGTTGGGGCAAACTCCCTCTTCAAAAAATACCTCCCTTATTTCTGTGCCTGACAGCTTTAATGTCTTGAGCGAAAACATGCACATGCCATTGGAGGAATTCAATTTATTCATTGTTCTTTCCCCTTGTAATGATAAGTGTCTTTCTATGTCTCCTCCAACCCTTTTAAATGGAAGTTCCCCCAACGGACAATCTGATACCACTAGAGATTCTAGATTGTTCATCTTGAGAAGGTGTTCTGGTAGATATTCTATCCCGCAATTTTTTATATCCAAATCTGTCAACTGAGTCAACATTTCAAAGGAATCGGGCAAGGATTTCAATTGCGGCGAAGAAGAGAGTGAGAAGATCTTCAAGCTCTTGAGGTCACCGAGCCAAAGTGGAAGCGCTTCCAACAAATCGCTACCTAATTTTAGAACTTCCAAATTGCAGAGGTCTCCCATAACGCTAGGGAATTCTTTTAACTTCGTTTCCTGCAAATATAACTGTTGCAAGGACCGTTGATGTGCGACTTGGGGTGGCAAATCGACCAACTGACTGCAGGATGAAAGATCCAAGTGCTCCAGCATTTTAATATCTCCCAGAGTTCCATTGTCGATGGCCAAATTCTCGCAACCCCTCAATGAAAGATGTTTCAGGCGAGTTAAATTGCCAAATGAATTGGGAAGAGTGAGCAAAGAGGAAGCACCTTCCAAATCCATGAGCTGTAAGTTATTTAGCTCTCCAAATGAAACAGGTAGCGACACCAATTTTGAGAACCCTTTGAGAATTAAGTATTTCAAAGAATGCAAATGACAAAATTCGTCCGGCAACCTTTCCACGGTCACTGCTTTGGAGTGATTCCATATGGCGATCCTTTGGAGGTACTTCAGCTGCCCTATAGACCTTGGAATCTCTGAGAGGGGAGCCGAGATATTTAACTCTTTCAGATAGAGAGGCAACACCTGCAATGTTCACGTTTCAACATAAGATTGTAGCCTACAAAATGAGAAATTAAATGAAGAAGGATAAACGCACACATATTTTCGTACTTTAGATTGATGTGGCCACAGTCTATTCAAAGTGCTTCCCTGCATTTCCAGAACTCTTAACTTCGTCATCGGAATCCAGTCAGGAAGGGAAGAGTGGCGAAATCCATACCAACGGAGCCATGTCAAATGCGGTTTCTGCTCCCTCAATATGTCTTCTAAATCATCTTCTTCAGTTGCAACAAGTTGCAACTTCCTAAAATCGAAATTACTGAATAGAGGCCTGATCCGTGATACTTGTGGAGTCGGGGTATTTGAAAGGTCGGGATGCTTATCCGTGAAGAAATCAAGGGAGGAGCTAACCATGCTTATTCCGCTAACCTCAGATATTACCTGCTCGTTGATCAAGAAAAAAAATCTACAGTGAACTAATCTAACTTTGTCATGAAACAACAAATTTTAAAGCTTAAAGTTTAATTAAACCCAAGAAACAGGTTTGGATTGTCGAAGTACTTACATGTGAGGATCGCTGTAACAAATCATCAGTGCTATTGGTTGTCGAACCCCAAATACGAAGGGGCAATACTTCCTCGGCAAATTTTCTTCCAAGATCCCTAATATGATCATGCATATTTATTTTATTTTCAGTGTCCACATCTAACAGACACTTGTCCTGCAGATTTTGAAGCCCAACATTACCCCATATCCTGGTAGCTTTATCTCTGTCTTGTCCTATGAAGAAACAAGCAATATCTAAGAATATTGACTTATCATTTTCCTCAAGTGAGTCATAACTTATTCTAAAACAGCCCTCTATCTCCTTGGGAAAATTTCCTTGAAGTCGAACCAATCGATCTTCCCAGTAATCATATTGTCGACCATAAACTAGTGCGCCCACCACTTTCAATGATAGTGGCAATCCACCACACACTCTAACAAACCGATCTACCAAATCTGCAAATTCTGGTAGTGGATGTGGCTGATTAAAAGCATAGGAACAGAAGAGTTGTTTGGAATGCGGGATATTCAATCCCTTTAAATAATAAAGGGATCCTTCTAACACTTCATGGCTTTGAAGGACATGCTTGTCACGCGATGTAAGCAAAATCAAGCTTTCAGGGCTAAGAAAACCCTTGATTGTCAAAAGCGCTTCCTTTTGATTTGTATCATTTACATCGTCTAATACTAAGAGAGCATGACAGGATAAGGGAGCGTGACAAGATAAGGGATGCTTTCGTATACCTTCCTCTGGACACTCAGTTTCTATATTTCCAAGTTTCAAGCCTTCAATGAGCTTACTTTTTAAAATATTTACAGACATTTCCCTAACATTCAAAATAAAGGAGGATTCGTTGTACTTTGACCTGTTAAGGTTGAAGAATGCTTTGGCCAGTGTCGTTTTTCCGACCCCGCCTACACCCAAGATCCCCACAACTTTGGGTTTCACCTGCTCCTCCTGCGCCTGCAACACTGTCTTTTCAAATTCTTCTAGTTTTAGGTCCAACCCAGTTGGATATTGAGCCACATACAAAGGTCGTTTTGGAACATTTTTTAAAACCCTTTTGAGGACGTCATCTAAGAGCTCGCCCTCGTCCCTGAATAATACACATTGATGAAGTAAAATAAGAAGTTAGAAAGTAAACATCATGTACCTTATATCATGCCAACAAATCCAATACGATTACAGATTGCCAGAGATTGTGGGAGATCCTCACCCATTATATTGTTTCAGTTCGAAACCGCTCAGATCTGCAACATATGAAAGTGTGGTTCTCCAATTCTGAATAGTGTCTGAACTGTAGCGTGGTTTTTTATCACCTGTTTGAGGGTCGGTTATTCTCTTGTTCTGGAGCTCCTGCAGGGCTTTAAAGTACCTTCCTTTTGTCTCTGTATATCGGACCTCAGAAGGATCCACCTTAAAAAAGATGGGAAGAATGGTAACCCGCTGAGGACTGGTAGCCTTGGCGTTTTTCATGAAAACAAGCTCATTAAGACACCAACTAGATTCCGCATACTTTTCGGACAAAATTACAATTTGGACTGAGGCACCACCGATAGCTTGTTCTATTTGTGAAGAAATACTGTGACCCTCCTCCAATTCCTCCTTGTCCAAAAAGACGCTCAATCCATGATCAAGAAGGCGTCTATAGAGATGGCTCGCGAAGGTGTTTTTTACATCCGGCCCGCGGTGACTTATGAAGACGTCGAAGCGGGAACAAGAAAACGAGGCAAAGGATGAAGCCGAGGAAGAAGAAGCAGCAGAATCATTGTCATCGTGACCTCGGGCGGTAGTTAGGTTTGCCATTGCCAGGGGAATCTGGATAGGTATGGACTGCCGAACAGAAATAACAAATGAAATTATTATTATGGACTGCTGAACAGAAATAATAAATGAGATGTTGAAGCAAAGACAGTCGATTTTGATCAGGGGAAACTGCAAGGGAGCCGAGGAAGAGCGTTATAAAGCTGCAATTGATGGGTTGAGCGATGGTGTGAAATGGACACTTTGAATAAAAGCATAGCTGTATAATGATAATTTTTATGATTGGTTGAGATATTTTTAGATACATGGCTTCCAATAAATATAACTCCGATATTATTTTCTACATTTTTTTCCATATTCTCCATTAAACAAGCTCAACCAAATTAATTGTTTTTAAATCAAGCGTAATTATTTTTTAAAAAATGCATCGCTGCATAATGATAATTTTTATGATTGCTTGGGACTTTTTTCCCTACAACGCTTGAAATAAATGTTACTAGGATATTATTTTCTACATTTTTAATAAAGAAACTTGATAAGTTGAGGAATTTTTATTTAAATTGAATCAGCAAATTGTAACCCATACGGATTTTTTTAGAGAGAATTTCTACATTTTAATAAAGAAATTTGATAAGTTAGAGGAAACGGATTTTTTAGAGAGAATTTCTACATTTTAATAAAGAAGAATTTTTATTATAAATTGAATAAGCAAATTGTAAGCCATAGAGATTTTCAACCAGAATTTCTAACTATGACTTTGATATTTTTGAGGCTAAATTAGTATATTTTACTAACTATCATCTTATGTATTTGCTTTTATAATTAATATTTGTGATCTATTGCATTTTATAGTTTTGTTAGGCACACCAGCATTTTATGATTTTAGAATTGGTATTGTTAATTAACAATTTATAATAATGTTTAATTGATTTTGACTAAATTAAATTTATATAAAAAATTAAGAATTACATCTAAATAAATAAAAGTGTAAGGTATATGAAATATCTTATAACTCAGGATAAACTAAATAAAATAAAATAGAGAGAGAAAGAAGGCGCAGCGAGCGAGTAACACTGGCTATGCGTTGAAAACCCATGGGTACTTCATTTAGGCTGTGGCTTATTCAAAAACACAATTAACACCAACTTAATCCATCTTAACCCTAGAATCTAATATATAAAGGTTGTTTATTTGTTAGAGTGAAAATATTTGATCACTTCTCAACTTTATAATATAACTTAAAAAATTAATGATAATTAAATTTATTTCTAACTTAGTCATACTGACTTATTATTCTACATTATATTTTTAAAAAACAATAGAATATATTGATAAAAGCAATTATATATATTATAATCTTATAAATAATCTATAATATATATATATAAACATTTAATTTTCTATAATTAAGAAAACTTTGTTATGAAAATTATATATTTTGAAATCTCATATTTATTAAAAATTAAGAAAATAAATGAAAAGTAAACTTTGTGTTTTTTTTCTTTTACCAAAGGGAATCTGATATTTTGGACATCTTTAGTAAATGATATGATCCGTACTTTCAATTTTTACCATTCCAACTTCATCGCTGAAAATATTGAATTTTACCATTCCAATTTCACCATTAAAAATACTGTTTGTGTTGGAAGTGTTTATGATTATTGGTAATAATAATGTCTGTAAATTGTAAATTCTTAATGTATTATCACGTAACGCAAGAAGTGAATCCACTTAACACCATCGTAATCCGTGAGAAAGCCTATTTACGCAGTGATACAATTCAAATCAATGGAAAATTTGTTTAAATGAAAAAAGTTATTTTTCTTAAACTGTAAAAGTTTATTATTATACATTTCATGTGTTTCATGTGTTTTTGCAGTTTCCTTTTCTTTTATTCTTTTCAAACCGACCAACACGTGAAGAGGGACCACCCCAGGCAACACCATGGACCATGTTTGGAATTTAATACCCCATCCCTCATTTGTAGAGAGATTCATGTTTAGTGGTGACGGCGCTGACAGGTCACGGCAATTTTCTTGAGCGTGTTATTTTATGACAGAGTTTAATCTGTCATAAATAGATTTATGACAGTTTAATTTAGAGATAAATAGATTTTTGTTTACAGTGTAAAAAATAAAAAAATAATTTTTTTTTTAAATATATATTTTCAAAGTATATATATTCTTCCAAAACTATTGGGTCATTATCATATACAGGATTAATTAATTTACACTCAAACACTTTATCAAATTTTATCTATAAAATTTAAGATTAACACTTATTTTATTAATAAATATTAATATATATAAAAATATATTTTAATTAGTGAGTAGTTTAATTTTCACTATAATTTAGTAATTGTTTATCAAATAACGAGATAATAATAGCTCGCGAAAAATAAACAAATCATTAATTTACTACCATAGTAATTAATATTTGCCTTGATTGCTTTAACATTTGTATTTTAAAATTCTCTAACATACACCACTCAGCATGTGCCAATTATATTCATGTTATCCACTCTTTAACCTTTTGCATTTTTATGTCTTAAGACTTTTCATTTTTGGATTAACTCTAATCTTGTACTATATTATGTTGGATAATTTGTTAGAAAATTGCACTATTTTCTACGAAGTATGAAATTCTTTAATATAATCTCTTCAAAGCTTATTCATTACAAGCTACCATTGTACCAGTCAAGGGGTGTATGAGAGTGTCGCATAGCTTAAACATGTTTCCTCTTACCACCCTCCACACTTAAAAGTTTATCGCTACCTCCTGCCACTCCTAAAAATATATTCACATATCTTCAATGAATTGAATTGAATCCAATTAAATACCATTTTCCTTCTGAATTTCTTTTGGCACCAAGAATATCAGTTGTTAATCATGGTTTCTTCCACATTAACTCATGTTTTCATGGGTTGCCTGAAAAATGCTCCATTTACTCAAGCGCGTGTAGACATCCTCTGCCCCGTCTCCCATAGTATGGCTTCAGCACCACATCCTGAGCCATTTCATCTCCGATTGCTACCAAATATGTTGACTACTTTGCTATTAACATTGTTTTCTTTTCGCGGATCCAAGGCTTTGAAAACACAAATATGATGTTGTTCGAAATCATTTGTCAAACACATCTACTTGAATTATAATAGATCTTGATTTCGATGATGAGTAAGAGTCCAAAAACTCTGGTGGGATGCTTCCTCCTGAACCTACAACAACAAGTGTAGATGGAAAGGCGACAATCTCATGTTGCATAGATCCTTCTTAACCATGGACTTTATCAAGCACAAAGTGAGCATAGTAATGATAAAACTTGTTGACTTGAGCAGCGAAAACATACTCTACAAATAAATTGAAATTGTAGAAAACAATGCCAAATAAACAAGATAGCATAATAATCAAACACAAAGATTGACATAGCGTTTTATGTGGTAAAATCCTCCTTGTGAGGGAAACATCCATGGGGCAATGATAATCAGTATCCTTATAAGGGAGATTTACAACAACCAACTCACAGGCATACATTATCCAACCATTCAACCCACTCTCCATTCGTTTTATGTTTTCATATGCCTCTCTAGGCTTACATGGATAAATAACAACCTGCTAGTTTTTTTCTAAATTTGTCCACAACTTTTAAAGCAGTTACATAATAATTTTTTTACATTAAAAAAAAAAACACTTTTATATGTTTTTTCCAAAATATTTAGCTTATTAAAAACAAACCAAAGGAACCAAACTTAGTTGTTATCCCAACTTGAATATATGCAAATAATTGGCAACTTCTAACAATCTCCACCTTGACAATAATTTACCTGATATATCATGCCCAAATTATTTATCACCTTCCTTGCAAGCCAAGAAAAGTTGGGCACCATTTTAGCTTCTCTCACAAGGTTGGTTTTGTGAACATGTCTGCACAATTTTTCTTTGTATGGGCTTTTTCCATAGCCACCACTTCACTTTCATTAATAACTTGTCTTACAAAATGGTATTTAACAGGTATATGTTTTTTCTTACTATGATACGTTGGATTCCTTGCTAAATGAATAACACTTTGACTATCACAAAATACTTTAGCCTTGTCCTGCATCCTTCCAAACTCACCTAGCAAAACTTTTAACCAAATTGCCTCTTTGAAAGCATGTGAGACAACTATGTATTCAGCCTTAGTAGCGGATAAAGCAACTATGTTCTGAAGCTTTGACATCCACCTAACAACTCCACCTACAAGAGTAAGAACATATCCAGAAGTGGATCTCCTCTTGTCTAAGTCACTTGCAAAATCTGAATCAACATAACCATAGATTGAATCAGTACTACCATTATAGGTGATATAGTAATTACTTGTGCCTTTAAGATACTGAAGCACCCATTTCATTGTTGCCCAATTCTCTTTACTTGGATTCGCCATGTATCTACTGACAACACCAATTACATGTGAAATATCTAGTCTTGTACTAACCATCGCATACATCAAGCATCCTACTACATTAGCATATGGTACACAAGACATATACTCCTTTTCTTCACCATTACTATGACACAAACCTGAAGAAAGCTTGAAATGGGAAGCTAAAGGGATTTGAACAGGTTTCCCATTATTCATACCGAATATCAGAATTATTTTCTCCACATACTTCTGTTGTGATAACCACAACTTACCATTTTTCCTGTCTCTGTGTATCTCCATGCCCAGTATTTATTTTGTTGCTCCAAGATCCTTCATTTCGAAAGTCCTAGCCAGCTGAGCCTTTAATCTATTGATCTCAATCATGCTTTTTCTTTCTACAAGAATATCATCAACATATAACACCAAAATAATGAATATGCCATTTTCCAAATTTTGAAAGTAAACAAAATGACCATACTCAGTTTTGATAAAATTGTAGCTCATCATGAAGGAATCAAACTTCTTTTACCATTGCCTGGGAGATTGCTTCAGGCCATACAATGACTTCTTGAGTTTGCAAACAAACCTCTTGTTTTGATTTCGAACAAACCCTTCTGCTTGTTCCATATATATATCCTCATCCAAATCTCCATGTAAGAATGTTGTTTTAACATCTGGTTGCTCTAACTCTAGATCAAGTAATGCAACTAATGCTAGCACAACTCTAATTGAAATAAGCTTAGCAATTGGTGAGAAAATATCATGAAAATCAATACCTTCCTTTTGAGAATATTCACTTGCAACTAATCTTGATTTGTACTTCTAAACAATATCATCAACTACTTTCGTCAATATGTAAAACCACTTGCAACCAACAACCTTCCTGCCCTTAGGAAGTTCCACCAGATCCCATGTCTTATTTCTTTGTAAGGAACCCATTTCCTCTTTCATTGCTACTTTCCATTTATCATTATCAGAGACTTCCATTGCTTCCTGATAACAACTAGGTTATCCATCATTAACACTTAAAGCAATGTATGTAGCAAAATCATCATACCTTTTAGGAAAAGAACTAATCTGTGTACTAGACCTTCGTACAATTCGTTGTGCTATTTCCTCAATTTCCTGACAAATTTGTGTCATCATATGCTTCTGTAAGAGTTTCTTCACGAACATCTTCATGATCCTCCTCCATTGAAGATGATTGAGTTTCCAATTGAACTTGTTGAATATGTGGTACTTTTTCCTGTTTCATTTCACCATCTACATCTAATTTTATGAGTGATGATTCATCAAATATGACATCTCTGTTAATGATGATTTTGTGGGGAATAAGATCCCACAACCTATATCCCTTAAATCCATCACCATATCCAACAACGATAAGTCTACTTTTATTTTGGATCTAACTTAGAACATTGATTCTTCAGAATAAGAGCATACACATCAAAACCAAAAACTTTAAGATTTGAATAATCACAAGGTTGACATGCCCATACCTCTTCCAGAATCTTACAGTTAATTGTATTTGATGGTGATCGATTTATCAAATAAGACGTTGTAAGAACTACTTTTGTCCATAATTCTTGTTACAAGTTAGCATTACTGAGCATACTCCTTTCTCTCTCTAGAAGAGTCATATTCATGCATTCAGCAACACCATTTTGCTGAGGAGTATAAATTGTGGTTTTATGTCTTTCGATCCCAAATTTGTTGCAATAATTTTCAAATTCCTTTAAAGTAAACTCAGTAACATTTTCAGTTCTCAAACATTGAATTGACCCGCTAGTGATCTTTTCAACTAAAGCTCTATACTACTTAAAAGCATCAAATAAATCAACTTTTCTTTTCAGTAAATAGATCCACACCTTTCTAGAGTAATCATCTATAAATGTTACAAAATATGAAGATCCTCCAAAAGATTCTTTAGGAGATGGTCACCAGAGATATGGATGGATGTAATCAAGGATGCCTTTACTAACATGTTTTTATGTTTTAAATTTATGTCTAGATTGTTTTCCATAAATATAATGCTCACATAAATTCAAATTCAAAGATTTCAAGTTGGGAAGTAACTTATGATCAAACAATACCTCCATCCCTTTCTATTTGATATGACCCAAGCACTGATGCCATAAATGAGTAGAGTACTTGCAGCTTTAGATTCTACTAGTGCATGATTTTTTTTTTGTCCTTCCTTCAAGCTTATAAAGGTTCCCAAACCTTTTAGCCTTCATGACTACCAAGATGCCTTTCCTCACCTTCATAAGTCCACCTTGAACTATACATTTATAACCAATAGAATCTAACACTCCCAAATGTATTAAGTTATTTCTAAGTTCAGGTAGATGCCTCACCTCTGTTAACGTTCTAACAATACCATCATACATTTTAATATTAATACTACCAATCCCAATAGTTTTGCATGTAACATCATTAACCATGAAAACCACACCATCATCACCCATGAAAACCACACCATCATCAATAGATTGGTATGCCGAGAACCAATTCCTATGAACACACATATGATGGGAAGCACGAGAATCTTGCAACCAAATATGATGATGTTGAGAAACATTAGAAGTAAACAATACCTGTACTAGTTTCAACTGAATTAGCTTCCTTTGTAGAGTCCTTTTTAGCAATGTGTTCCTTTCTTTTCCAACAATCCTTCTTAAGATGCCCTGATTTGTTACAATACTAACACTTTAACTTACTCTTCTTTCCTCTCGACTTCAATCTTGATGTGTCTCTCGAATTTTAATCTTTTTCTTTTGATCGACCTCTTGCCACCATTGCTTATGATGTTGAGGTTTCAAGGTTAGTTTTTTGTCGAGTTTCCTCAGACAACAAAGCTCCCATAACAACATCAAAATCAATGGTATCGGTGGAACTAAGAATTATAGAGGTTACAAAATGATCTTGAGACTCAAACAGAGAACAAAATAGTGTAATTGCTTTGTCTTCCCCTTGGAGATTTACATCTATACTAGAAACTAACATAAAAGAGTATTGAAAGAATTCAAATGATTAGATATCTCTTTACTTTCCTTCATCTGCAAACTGCATAACTTTTGCTTCAAGTGAATTTTGTTTGTCAAGGGATTTGTCATATAGAGACTTTCTAACTTGGTCCATAATATTGCAGTGGTTTTCTCTCCAACAATGTTAAACAACACATGATCTGCCAAGCACAAACAGATAGTATTGAGGGATCTTGCATCCATGTCCTCCTAGTTGTCATTATCCATGCCCATGGGTTTCTTTGCCCTGCTTAGCAACACCTTTGCCACTCCTTGATGCACGAGCATATCCCACATCTTAACCTTCCATAGCTCAAAGTTATTACTCCCATTGAACTTTTCAATTTCAAACTTCACACACTGCATATTCACCATTAACACAAAATTTTTCCAAAAGCTCTAATACCACTTGTTGAGTTGAGCAGGGAAGACATAACCTATAAATAAATTGAAATTACATAAAATAACGACGAATAAACAAGATACCATAATAATCAAACACTTAGATTGACACCACGTTTTACATGGTAAAACCCTCTTTGTGAGGGAAAAATCCACGAGGCAATGATAATTGATATTCTGATTATTCAAGAGAGATTTGCAACAACCAAGTCACAGGTGTACATTATCCAACCATTAAACCTACTCTCCATTCGTTTTATATTTTCGTATTTCCTCTATAAGCTTCATATTTTTTCTAATTTTGTTCACAACTTTTAAAACAATTACATAAAATTTTTTTACATAAAAATAAATAAATAAAATATATGTATTTTCCCAAAAAAAACTCAGATTAGGAAAAATAAACCAAATCAAAATAATCAAACTGAGCTATTATCCCAACAATAATCTATAGTAATTTAATGTTTAATTGCTTTTGAGTAATATTGTTGGGCTCTGTTTACAGGTGTTGGAAATAGTGGTGGACTAACATTCGAGAATCCTATAGATGCGGCTTTGGATAATTCCATAGATTTGAAGTAGCCCTCCATTGCAGAAACATTGGAAGTATAGTTTGTTTTTTTATAATTAGCATAGACCACAGAAAGATTAGGGTTGATATAGACGTACAATTATGATTTTTTTTCAAAGATCCGGATGGTTTCAAAAGTAAACGAAATCGCCTACACCGCTTGCATCATGGAATTCTACTCAAGGTTTTATTTTTTTGTTTTTTAATAGATGACTCGTATCCCATTAGTAATAGGAATTTGAATTTTTACGAAAGGCATGTCATGAAGGAGCGTTTTTGTAAGAAAGGCATGTGAAAAAGAGAAAGGAGTAATTTCTGTTGAAGTTTTTGGTTTTTTCACTCCTTTCTGTTGAAGTTTTTGGTTTTTTCGTTTAGTTGATATTTGAAGGCATGTCAGATATTTAGCTTTTACCATTTCAAATATGGTATTTTAACTTATTTTGGAGTAAATCTTATTTTCACGTATTTTTAATTTAAATTATTTCATTTAATAATGATATTTTTTACTTATATATTTTTTTCATTTATTGAATTGAGAGGTTTATTTTACAATATTATGTGGGGATGTGTAATTCCTTTAATGATCAATTTAGAGTTGATATGTGTCTCTTAAAAAATATCTTAAATGAAAAACATTTTGGGCTATGATAAAATAATAAATAGTTATATATATTTTTGGTTAGTTTTGATTAAAAACATTAATAATACTCTTTGAAATAATAAATAAAATATTTTATGTCTATTCTTAAATAATTTAATTTATATAACTTTCTCAGAGATAGAGTAATTAAAATTATAGGTATAATTTAGTTCTTTCTTAATGAGAGGAAAAATGTGTGTAACTAATTCAATTTTTATATATAATAATAATAATAATAAATTATTCAAAAATACAAGTTAAACAATGAAAAATTACACATGGTCTATATAGAGAGATGGATCTATCTTAATCATGGATTTATCAAACACCAAAAAGGATTAATTCTCTTGACATTTAAATCTTTTTTCAAATTTCTTGGCTCTTCGTAGATTGGTGGTTATGATGGATCTATACTAGTATTATTTCATTTAATAATGATATTTTTAATTTAAATCATATAATTTTATAATGGTTTATCATTTATCTTATTTGGTAATTGTGTTTATATATTTTTATCACAAGGCCCGAAGCCATTACACATTAATATTCATTAAAGCATTATAGTTGATCTATCACTAGCAAAGAATTGAATTTAGGTAGGGAATATAACCAATCATTTTGGTTAACCATTTTAGAAATTAAATTATATATATATAGTAATATTATATATATATATATATATATATATATATATATATATATTATATATATATATATTAAGAGAATATCTTATCGCATTTAGTAGTGAGTGATATATTTTATATTGGTATTTTTCATTTTAATTATCTCAATGCTATTTTAGTAATGATTATTTTCACTTATCTCATTTAGTTGTATTTTTTTTTTTTTTAGTTTTTGTAATTTTTTTTTCATCTCATATTTTTTGTGGTATTTTTTTCTCAACATATAGTCCTTGTATCCCTTATTTGCTATATGTAAAATTCCAATGTGAATACACTTTTCAACATAGGTTGCATTTTTACTCTTGTAACAAATCATGGAACTTGATGAGTCTAGCAAATGAATTTATTTACATGTGTTCTTGTAATATGCTCAAATGTTTCTTCATGCATACTATTCAAATGTTTAAATTCTCTTTCTATATGTAAAGCAATACCACACCTCATTTACTCATGTGATAATGTAATATAAGAATACCTTGTTCTTCACTTCCTATTATTTATTAATTGTTATTCAATGTTATTCTTCTTTCCGTTCCCCATAACATTCTCATTTTTTCCTTTGTCACCTCTCGGTGCCTTTCCTTGTTTGCAATTACTTCTGTAAATGTCCTCTACTTCTAATGATGAGCATGCCCAAAGATATTATCTCACAAATAAAAATGAATAAATACATGTCGGCGTGAACTTTATCATGCTAAAAAAGACTCTACAAACTTTAAAAGAAAAAAGAAAAAAAATGCCCAACCCTCCTCCTCTAAGCCATATGTTGCTACTTCACATTTTCCCTTAAACCCATATGTGGCTACCACTTCCCACTTCCAAATCAACCCTATTTTACAATAAACAAACTATCTTCCTCATGAATATGCCACTTAGAAAAACACCCACACTATTCATCATGCCACCAACTCACTAGCACATGCTTTTAACAACACTCACATTATCCATGTGCATCATGAATTCCATGCAAGAATTGACAAACTCCCACTAATGAGTTCATGTTCTATTTATATTGAATCACAATCTTAAATCCATTTCTACATCTCCAACAACATGCATTGTTAGTCCAAATCCATGTCTGAAACAAACAACCATCACTTCTCATTGTGGAACAACATGGACCATGGTCATCAACCATGTGTCCTAGCTTGTCTTACACAAATCAAAGAAATTATCATGGCTAGAGTCAACTTGATATTCCAACTAACACATGCATGTGGTGGCTAATATAAATACAATGGCCACATAATCTTCCCACAAGACATTACAACAATAACCAACATCTTAGCTCTGCATGTTGAGGGCTTTAACATCTTTTTGGTTACCCATTGTATCATTGAACATTGGGCTTATGATTGCATGGTAAGTAGACATCGTCTTTTGGTTGGATTGGAATACAAAATATCAAATGACGCCTACAATAAAGATGCTCACATTGACCACAATGCACTTGCATCCTTACTAGCTTTCCCCACTAATGTCTCCCCTTCTCTTTGCCATTCCAACCATCCAACATTCATCTCCAAATCCCTTTGCATCCCATCTAGATTCCACTAACTCAAATTTCCAACAAACATCATTATTTATACCCATTATTCCCAATACACATATAGAAGTACAATAAATATGACAATATTTACAAGCGTCCAACCACCATTTTGGTGCTGTAATTGAATGGTTTCCAATTAGACTATCTATAATCAATGAATACAACAAAAAAGTCTCCTTTATATGGATTTCCCCACATTTTTTCGCACATTATTCTTCACATTGAGTGCTACTTATACAAAATCATTATTCATGCAGTCATGCTAGATACTCAACCTCATGATGTTATGAAACAACAAAAGTGGAGAAATGAAAACATTATCTCCAACCCTGACTTAACATCACTATATGCACCCTAGATTCATAATATTATGTGAAGTCATCTTAGCAAATAACTTGCAATAAAAAAACTATTAGTATAGATATGCACCGTGTTACAATATTATCATATTCATATATACATGAGTGAAAGCATGAAGATGGGTTACACTTTGGGCCAAATGTGGAGATGAAATTTCAAGTTTTTCCTCTTTTATCGAATTGAATCCCTCAAATTCATATAATCATTGTGAATTTTGATTCAGAGTAAAAATACACATTGTGGAGAATTATGTTGTTGTCATAATGATATTTTTCGCAAAAATATTTAGTGTCATATAATATGTCAATTTCTCATTAAATGAAACACTTGTCCTTGCAATTTTTCACACATCTTAAGAGGTATGTGTGTGTTCACGTAGCATAACTTAGTCTGAAATGTGTAATTTAAAAAATATTATATATATGAGCATGATCTACACAGAGAAAGCTAAAATTTTCATATTAAATTTATTTATTTTTATGGAAAAATATATTTCTATTATTTTTTGAAATTGGCGAAGTAATATTGCAATTGCATTTTGCAGACACGTGTGTTCATGTAAGTTTTTTTTCAAATATTTAAATAAATTGAAAAACTAAAAGTGTCCTTTTGAATAAGACTCATAAACGAAGAAAGTGGTATTTTTTTGAAAAAATTCATTGTGTATATCTTATGATATTGATTATTTATTCAACCTCTTTAAAAGAGCTTAAAAAAATCAAGCATTATGTTTAAAAGAAATTAGATGAAAAATATCATATGAATTCGAAAATGTCAAACTCATATGCTATTGTATAGTGGATTCCTTCATGAATCCAATGTGATGAACTCCGCCACCTAATGAAAAATTTAGCCCTAAGTCCGCTAGGGTACAAAATGGAGTTGCAGGAAATTTTATAGAAGAGGTGCTGAAATTGCTGATTTTAGGACTTAAGAGGCTCGATCGAGCGCTTAAAGTGCTCAATCAAGTGCCTAAGTTTCAAATTTAAATAGCTATATTGAGGGTTTTGTAAACTCTCGATCGAGCATTATGGATCGATCAAGCTATTATGCTTGATCTAACCTTTATATAAATTTTTTGAATGATCTAAAATTAAACATTTTAAAATTCCAAATCTTATTAGAATTTTTGTTATAATGTCATGTAAAAACTTTATTAAATTTAATATTAACATTAAAAGATGATTATTATTGAATAATTAAAATATGTTTGTTAATGATGAATAATGTATTGGAAATTATGAATACTTGAAGTGACAGGACCTGAGAAGCAGAGCCAGGAGAAATTTGAACTAGGGTTTTGCTTTAGGGTTTTTGTCGCTGGTCACCATGGCGGGGCGCGGAGGAGGGAGTTCAGCTCCCTCCTACAGTCAAGTGGTTGTGGACAGAAGCAAGGGAGTTGGATCACATTGCTTCAAGAGACCAACAAAGGTGGTAACAAAGGCTACGAATAAAGAAAAATTGGAAACCATTGGACCTCAAGGACAGGAAGAGAATGATGAGGAAATTAGTAAGGAGGAGAGCACATAGGTTAGCAGTCAGAAAGTTGCTCCTATAAGTACATCAGGGGCCTGTAAGCCCAAGTTGACCACTATCCCTCGAGTCATTTTAAGTGACCCAGCGTTGTAGGTGCACAGAGAACACATGGCGGAATATGCGGTTATCTATAAATTTATGGGGATTTGGCTAACAGAGAAGGCTTTACAAGCATGGATAAGGAACCACTGGAAACCAATGGGAAAATTGACCTTCACCTTGGGTCCAAGGGCTTCTTCATGGTGGTGTTCACAATATTAGATGATATAGACAAAGTATTCGAGGAAGGACCCTATTTTTACACTTATGTAGGCCTTTACATGAGACTATGGGTAATGAAATTTGTCCCAGAATGAGAAACTTTCACATCGATGCCGGTATGGATAAGACTCTACTCCCTTCCTTTAGATTATTGGCTGCCAAAGTCTCTAAAGGCTATCAGCAATAAGCTAGGGAATTTTATAAAGATCTCAGATGCTAATCTAAGAGGAAAATACACTTCCTTCACCCAGATATGTGTGGAAATGGACTTATCAGGGGAACTTCCAGATGCAATCATTTTAAAAGTGTATGATGAGGAATGGGTGTAGGCGGTGGACTATAAACACATCCCATTTAGGTGACGTAAGTGCCATGAACACGGGCACCTATATAGGGACTACCCAATGAACAAGCTGGAGAGCAATACAAAAGCCACTACATGCAAGGATCTTGAAGGTTTTACTAAGGTTAGGGGTAAAGGGAAAGGAGGTAAGCGGTACCAAGTTAAATTATTGAAGACGGAAAATAGAACCACAATAGTTTCAATATCTTAGAAGAAGAAGTCGAAAACAATGGGACGAACTAGGAATTGGAGAATATTCCCACTGAGAAGGAAAGGGATGCTAATATGGAGGATATACTAGAAAACAACAAAAAAATGGATGATTTTTCGAGCATGATGGAGCTCAGCAGGGACCACGAGATGACCCGAAGTGAGGTTGGAATAAAAGACCATGAACTGCAGGAGATTCTAGAGAGGGATAATTTAGATCTAGAAAAGTTTATGGAGCAGGGAATCACCAAAGGGGTAGACTCTCCGCCAAAAGAGGAGTTTGACAAGGTTCAACAACTCTTCCTCTAGAGATCACAAATAAAGTTATGGAGTCAAAAGAAACCATGACATCCAGGAGAATAGGGGAGTGAAAATGATGGAGGATACATTGATGCTTTCTTCCAAGAACTCGAGTAGGAAAAGAGGAAGAAAAAAATAGAATGAGTTGTTGTTCAAATGTGGTAAACTTATGATTAACTCAGGTAAGATGAGGGATCTTACTAGTTACTCCTTTACAAACATTTCTAAATGAAGCTTACAACCTGGAACATTAGGGGGCTAGGAAGTAAAAGGAAACAAAGAACTCTTAGTAGTAGAATAAAAGAAGAAAAACCAGGTACAATTTTTATTCAGGAAACAAAATATCCGATGGACAAGATCAGAGAGATACATAGTAAATGGTTAATCAAGTATGAGTATTTAGAGGTTAAAGCGGATAACTCGGCAAGTGGGATTCTTACTCTATGGGATCCATAAAAACTTGGAATCTTGGATGCTGAAGCTTCTAGGAACTATCTATCGTTGGTGATTCAACCTTTAGGTGATAAGGAGATCTACATGATCACTAATGTCTACAGTCCTCAAAAACTAGAAGACAAACTTAAGCTTCTCACCTCCCTCAAGGAGCTAAGAGAGAGATATCCTGATATGCCCTAGATTTTGGCAGGGGATTTCAATATGATTAGATATCTTACAGAGAAAAAAGGTGGTACCAGAAAACTAGGTAGAGACTCCATTGTCTTCTAGAACTTCGTGAATAACATGGGGCTAGTGGACACCGAAACAGTAAATGGCACTTTTACTTGGAATAACAAGAGGGGAGGGGCTTCTCAAGTCACCTCTAAATTAGATAGATTCATAATCTCAGAGGACCTCCTTATCACAAGCCTTGATATGTCAGCTTTAATCCTTCCCTTCAGAGGGTTAGACCACTTGCCTGTCCAACTTGAAGCTACTTTTATGGGTACACCGAGGAACAAACCTTTTAGGTTTGAAAATGTCTTGCTCTCTCACCCTGACTTCACCAGCAATATTGACAAATGGTGGATGGAAGATATGCCCGTTCAAGGCACTAAAATGTTCATACTACAGCAGAGACTCAAACACATCAAATCAAGGCTTAAATGATGGAACAAAAAAGAGTTTGGTAATATTTTTAAAGCCAAAATAGAAGTAGCGCAGAAACTCCAAGAGATTAATCAGATCATCTCAGAGGTTTTTACCGAGGAATGGAAAATTCAGGTTGACTCTCTTTATAATGAATGGGAAGATCAATGCATGCAAGTGGAAATTTTCTGGAGATAGAAATCGAGGGTGCAGTGGATTAGAGAAGGAGAAAGAAACACGAATTTTTTCATAGATCAACCTTGGATCATAGATCTCATAACAGAATTTCCAAACTTAAAGATTCTCAAGGGAAAGAGCTTGTCTCTCACAAAGAAATGGACTCTTTCCTAGTTCAACACTTCCTTAGCATAACAGAGGAGCCTCTAGTCGATAGATCTCAGTTCATTAACAAATTCACAAAGTTCATTCCTAAGCTTGTAACCATGGAAGACAACCACAATCTTAACAAGCCAGTGTCTAAAGAGGAGGTTAGTGAAGTTATTAATGAGATGCAAAATGGGAAAGCTCCTAGCCTTGATGGTTTCAATGTGGATTTCTTCAAAGCTTGTTAGAGAACAGTCAAACAAGATATCCTTGATGTTGTGGAAGACTCTATAAGATCCAAAACTATTTTGAAAGCTCTTAATGCCTCTTTCATAGCTTTAATTCCAAAGTAGGAAAAAGATATGACACCGAAAAGATTCAGACCCATAGCCTTATGTAATGTGGTGTACAAAATTATTTCCAAAGTGATCGCTAACAGACTCAAGCCTCTTCTTCCTGCTCTCATTTTGGACGAGCAAACTGGTTTTGTGGAAGGAAGATAGATTCTCAACAACATCATACAAGCTCACAAGGTGGTACACTCTCTTAAGAGCAATAAGCAAGCTGGTATGATCATGCAGCTGGACTTAGCGAAATCTTATGATAAGCTAAGGTGGTCTTACATCAGGGTAGTGCTAAGAGCTTATGGCTTCGACCACAACTAGATAAGATGGGTTATGGCCCTTGTATCCATGGCTAGCTTCTCCATTATTCTTAACAACTCTCCCTTTAGAACCTTTATGCCTTCTAGGGGTCTCAGACAAGGGGATCCACTCTCCCCCTTCCTCTTTGTTCTCATGATGGAAGGGCTAGGTAGAGCGATCAAAATGGAAATGTTGAAGGAAGAATCCAGGGTCTGAAACTTACCTCGAATGGTGCTACCTCTACTCATCAACAATTTGTTGATGACACAATGCTACAGGGCATTCCTATGGTCAAGGAAGCCAGAGCTTTCAAACAAATCTTGAATGAATTTGCTTTGGTCATTGGTACAGAGGTAAGCCTTGACAAATCAAAGGTGTTTTTTTTAATACTGGCATTGTTATTCAGAGGAACCTCACCAGAATTCTTGGGTTTCAAAGGGATCAGTTACCTTCCAAGTACCTTGGAATGCCTCTTACTGACAAACCTCTGAGCAAGGGAGTGTGGGAGCCGGTAACTAATAAACTTCAGGATAAAGTCAGGATATGAACCTGCAGGTCTTTGAATTTGGCGGGGTGTCTTGTGCTTACAAAGGTTGTCCTGCAGGCTATACCCATTTTCATGTTTTTATCTCTTCCTGCTCCCAAAGGAGTTATGCAACAAATCAGGAGCATTCAACGAGATTTTCTTTGGGGCAAAGGGGAAGAGAAAAAAAAGTGGGCTTTGGTAGCTTGGGACAAGCTCTAAAAACCTAAGGTGCATGGTAGTTTGGGTCTTTATGACCCTGAAATCCTTATCAAGGTTTCGGGGACCAAACTTTGTTGGAGGTGGCTCAAGGAATAAACAACCCCTTGGGCCAAGATTTGGAAGCATAAATATGCAAATAATTGGCAGGAGAGGGATCATATCAGAATGTCAGGGCTCATCAAGGGCTCCCACATTTGGAACCTTGCTTGGGAGAATAGAGCCATTGTCTAGCAGCATAGTTTTTGGGAGATCTGAGCTGGGAACCTTGCACGGTTTTGGGAGGATAACTAGTAGCAGGAACCAAATTTGTTTAGAGAATAACTAACCACTCTAAAAAATGACACTGAAAACAAAGGTTTACTTATGGTAAGTGACTTCTGGGATCAGGTAAGGGACAATGGTAAATGGAGATTGTGGAAGAATCTTGGTTATAGTGAAGAGAGTCCTTTGAAGGTCCAGGCAGATTCCCTTGCTTTGGACTTGGAGTAGAGGAAGATTTTAGTGTCTTCCTCATCAAACCAACTGAGATGGGGTCGAAACACCGAGGGCACCTTTAACCTCAAAGAAGGTAAATGCATGGCCATAGTTTTTGATTATCCAAACCCTGATCAGGTTTGGAATGACCGTTGGCAGAACTCGCAATGGATGAAAATCAAGTTGTTTAAGTGGTTGGTTCACCAAAAGAAAATTCTCACATGGGAGAATCTTCTGAAAAAAGGATTTGTTGGCCCATCCAAATGCCATCTATGTGGCTTACAGGAGGAGATGATGGAACATTTACTAAACCTCTACCCCTTCACCTCTACCTTGTGAGATTAGGTGGCCTCAATCTTCAGGAAAACTAACAAGGACAGACTCAACATCACCAACACTTTGAAGAATTGGAGGAAAGACTTCTTAGGTAATGAAATCATTAACAAGGCTTGGACTCTGGTTCCAGTCTTTATTATCTAGGATGTTTGGAAAGAACACAATGGCAAGATTTTCAAGAACAAAATAGGCTTGACCCAGAATATCATTGTCTAAATTTTATGACATCTCAAAGATACAGTGGGAGCCCTTATGAGGAAAATTCCTGAGGAACCCCCTTCGCCCCAGGATGTTCACATACTGCTGTAGTTGGGTCTCCATTCTCTGGTTCCCCAAGGCGCTATCAATGGTGTGAGAAAAACAACTACTGGTAAAGATATCTGGTAGCCTCCTCCTAGTGGTTTTTTCAAAATAAATACAGACGGGGCCTTTAAGGGAAACCCAGGGATGGCTAGATTTGGTGGTGTCATAAGAGATGAGCAAGAGTGCATAAAGGATATCTTCCACATTCATTTGGGGACTGCCACTAATAACATGGCAGAGCTCATGGCCTTAAAGCAAGGCCTGGAAATCCTGATAGAGCCAAATTTACACAACACCATCATTGAAGCTGACTCTGAATTGGTCATTAATGCGGCCAATAAAATGTGTAATGGAATGACACCTAGAAAAGTGTTGAAACATTAGAGGCTCTCGTAGGTATTTTAGTGTATTCATTCCCACTTGCGAACCCTGAGAACCGTCAGTTTCATTCATGTGCGAATAAAATCCAATATGTTAGCTGATCATCTAGCGAATGAAGGAGTGTTATGTAAGGAAAACTATATTCTGTACGACTGGGATTCTATAACCTTTGGTAAATTGCGTGATGATTATCATTAACAGGCTGCCAAAGACATGGCGTACTTCCAGACCATAAATAATGAGCAAGAGGAAGACTAGCCTGGTTGAAGTGCTGCAATAAATCCTAACCGTCGATCCCACAATCAATGCTTACGTCATAGATAACTACGGGTGTTGAGTATGTGGTAAACAACGTGCTAGTTATTGAATGGCCTTCGTTATCGATTGGATATCGGGTTTGAAAATGGTCGGAGGTTAATTCTAAGAGCGAACCCAAAGTTTTACAGACTAAGGATTATAATCTATATCAGCTCGTTGAAGAGGGTAAGTGCCGCACAAGTTTCCGATGTGATATCTTTGAGGACCGTTAGATCAAATGGGTTTTGATCTACGGTGCAGGATCACCGTGCAACTCTGTTGATCAAAGAGGATTTCAACCGTCCGATTTTATGGCCTTCATTATCGAATGGATATCGGGTTTTAAAATGGTCGGAGGTTAAGTCTTAGAGCGGACCCGAAGTTTTATAGACCAAGGGTTTATAATCTTTATCGGCTCCGTGAAGTAGGTAAGTGTCGTGCAAGTTTCCGATGCAATATCATTGAGGACCGTCAGATCAAATGGGTTTTGATCTACAGTGCAGGATCATCGTGCAACTCTATTGATCGGAGAGAATATCCACTGTCCGATTGAAGGTTTGATTGATGGTGGATATTGAGCGATAGGATTTGGGGAGATTAAGCAATAAGAATTAAGGAGAGATCAACATTTCAACTCTTAGGGAAAATGACGAGGGATCTAAATTTGATTTTGTATGTAAGGTTTTGGGTTTTGTTGGCCTCGTTGTTTGTTGATCATCAACAGGTCTGTCTTTTGTTGGTCTTTACACTTGTAAATATGTGTACCATATGTAATCTTTTTTTGGTTAATTGATGGCTTCACCCTTACTTGACCAAAAAAAAAAATGATGATTATTATTATTATTAAATTAAATGATGAAATGATATTAATATAAAAAAATTAATATCAATATATTTTAATGTTATTTTTTAATTTATTAATTTTGGATTAATATAATATTACTAACTTTAATATAATATAAAATGTCTTATGTTATAATATATTCTAGTGCAACCTCCCCGATGGGGGTGAGACCCGAGACTAACGTGGTCGACGGGCCCCATGAGGGGTGACAAATGGGTCATCGAGGAGGGTCATACCTCCCGGTCCCCTCTTCTTATACGGAGGAGAGATTGGCGTACAAAAGCCTTAGATTTCATGCATGTGAGTCTTTACGTTGCATTGGAAATGGAGAGCGACAATGGGTTGATCGGCGGGATGAGGAAGGTGCTGATATTTTGTTTTAGTGCTTAGGTTTGGTGGTGGAACTATACTTGGCCTCCTTCTCAACGATGAAAGAGACATCAAAGGTGCGATAGAATTGGTGGTTTCTTGATTTTCTCTGGGGAATTGTGGTTTCCTGCATATAATGAAGTCCAAATCCTTGTTTTTCTTGGGTCTTGTAGGGGCGGACTAGGTTGGAAATTGGTGAGGGAAGTGATTGGGAGGTGCCAAGCTTCTAGAGGACAGTCAACATCTTGGTAGCTGGCTCTATACAGTGGAGTGACTGGTGTGGTGGGTAATGTAAATGTGGTGATAGCGGCAATGGTCGAGTGGACTCCTTGGGCTCCAAGAGAGTGACCCTATCTCATGGTTGACACAATTCTATCTGGGTTATGCAGGATGGGGACAATATACTATGGATCCCACCTTCTCCCTAAACTCGTTCTCGGTGGACTAACGAGTGGAGTGGTGGAGCTATTTTCGTGCATTGGAGCAGGTGAGGAACCTTGAGTTCTATCTGGTGGACGGGTGGCATTAATTCAATTTAGCAAACGAGGCAGCACCCTCAATCAAATTGGGCATGCTTAGGTGATGACAGATGCACCCTTATCCTCATCACAGGTGGTCTATCCTCTCGGTGAAGCCAGGGATGGGGAGCGAATACGCCCTTGCATTGGAAATCATGGTGGATGGAAGTAGGAGAAAACTAGTGGGCAGGGCTTAGGGTGTAGGTACTGGAGCGCGCGAAGGGTGAGTTAGCAAACTTTGTGGTGGTTGACACCAGACCTCCCGAGGAGGTGGCAGGAGTCGAGGGAAATTGACTTAGCGTGGTGGAAATGACAACATGAAGACATCTCGTACGGGTACCAGTACAGATCTGATTTAGAATATTAGTTTGTAGTGCTAAGATATTCCTCAGATTATAAACAAAATGATTTCATTGTGCTTAATGATTCATCAATTTTTGCAAGTGAAATGAAGAGTTTTTATGTTAATTTTATGAGCAATTTAACATAAACCAGAAACTGAACAACAACATAAACATGTATAGAAAATCATCAAAAACACATTACAACAAGCACATGATAAAGGAGTTCACCCCTCCTAGGCTACGTCTCCTTGGTCCAACTTCCAATGGCTTGGGCCTCTCTATTATGCTCAAAAGTGTAAAAGTATGTGTTTATAATACTCAAATGCTTCTGAAACCTACTCCAATCAGTCCAAAGTAATAAAAAATGGCTATCTAGCCTCTTTTTACAACCAATTTGGTGGAAAATGAAGAAGTTATGACCTCTCCTAGTTTTCCCAATATTCGTTCCACAAATTGCTCCACATCCGACAAGAACCCACAATTTCGCTCCAAAAATCCACTAACTGAGCAATAATTTTTCCACGTGGCGAGCCATAATCCATCGGCGCCAACTTTCCATCTTAAATCACAATCGGCAGACCTGACAAAACTTTTAACGGAAGCTTATAAATGCATTGCGTCTAGGATCTTTTCGCAATCGATAGAATATCGGGGTGTTGGATATGCAGGACTTTGTAGCATGCTGCGATTTTTGACTACAAGATCACATCGCAACTTGGTACCTGCCAGGGGGTGATTCTTGAAAGCCTTCCCGCCTGCCTTATTGCATTACAACCTTCCCTGCTCAGGGGCCGATTTTTAATGCCGACCTGCCTGCGTTGTGATTTGCAACATGTGGGGGCGAATGGTAGTTGGCCACTTGGTGTTTCCTCATTTGCTAAAGGACCTTGCCACATCATCCAATCTTACCATGTGAGCAATTCAAACCTAAACTTTGAATTGCTATAACTTCTGCAAAGGAGGTCGGATTTGAGTGTCGTTCACACTGTTGGAATCAAAATGATGAGCTCTTAGATCTGAAGCTAATTTTATCAAGATTTTGACACTCTTATTTTTTAGCCTAATTTTGAGCACCTGATCAAGTACTCGAACTCTTGGCTGTTGGAGGGGTTGTGGGTGCCAAAGAGCTCATGCAGCTCAAACAATGGCCATTGTAACGCCTCGGGCCCATAGGGGTTGCAACACTGCTACTTGGAAAACTGTCAAGGCCTAATCCAATCCTTGATGGATTTGGTAGATGCAACAGAACGAACCAATCAGGAAAAGCATGACGAGTTGATGGAAATATTGGATCACATGCATTACTTCAAGTGCCAGGTTAGGGAGAGAGTGGTGGTAGTCTGGCGGGGACAAAATCATCTAGCAGAGAGAGTGGAAAATCTGGAGAATTGGATGGCACATTTCGAAGGGCATGTTTAGTGAAACTTTCATCGTCCACCTCCTCTAGGAACTACTCTAGATAACCCAACTTCTATCACCTCAGATGACTAGTATGTCCTTTGGTTTTCTTTATGTTTTGTTTTTCTATCAGCCTATGGCCCTCTCGTTTTTGGACACTGTTATTGGCATCTTTTTTGTATTTTTGCCACCTTCTGTAGACTTTGGTCAACAAACCCAGTTGGGGTGAGACCACATGCCTTTTGAATTATATATATATATATATATATATATAGAGGAGAAGAGGAAGGAGAATATTCTAAATGAATAGAATGTTGACTTACAATGTATATATATACAACCACATTAATAAATGTGGTTGATATATGCCTTAGGTGTTAACAAAAGAGTTGAAAAATTAACACAAAAAGAGTCATACAAGCTGATTCAATATATGTTAATTGTATTTAACCTAATTTTTTTTATAAATCTAACATAATAAAATATATAATATTTTTAAAATCCTGAAGTAATCATAAGATACCTAAACAATTTCACTTGGAATACATGAAGCGCTCTATGTGTCTTTGATGGAGGTAGCTGGAACGTTAATATTTTGGAAAATTTTAGATAATATTTCCATGGAAAATTATCATTTTCCTAATATTTATGATTAGGAATCACCGAGGGGGGCAGTGAATCAGTAATTCAAAATTATTTACTTTGCCTCAACTTAATCTTATTCTTATGTTGTTAATGGTTTATGTTTGTGCTCAATTATTATTGAATTCCTTTTGCAGGTGTCAAACAGAGAAATTTGTATACTTATTTATCAAGCATTCAAAACATTAACACAACATTCAAGAATAAACACATGACGACATCATATATAAGTGGAAACCCTAAAGGGAGAAAACCACGAATTTTAGGCTAAAAGTGATGTGGAGGCAATCTGCGACTCCTTATTACATTAAATTTTTGTAGGTTCCTACTTCAAACACAAGTTTTCTAGAAGCTACAACCCACAAGAGGCGCCTACCTCAACAAGCTACAACCTGTTCCTTTTCAAGCTACAACATAGAAAGTGACAGAAATCTCTCAATCACAACATCATGTCACAAATGCTGGTTGCCTCATTTATAGTTCTGTTGTCAAGTCTACCGCTGCACTGCTTCTCCCTTTCACTTTGTATCTCTTCTCTTGTTGCTCATCCACTTTCTTATGTAGAATATTTCTTTTAAAAAAAACTTTTACCAATCCACATTGTATATTTTATAAGCAAACCATCTTGGTTGTTTGTATGCTTTACAAGAATATGAAATGAAGCATTGTCTCTTGGACATCCAAAAACTGCTCACAATCTCGTCTCTTTACTTTCAATTCTAAAAAAATAATTTGTAACATAAAATAGAGATGAATTAAAACGACTCAATTAGTAATAATTACAAGAGACAAATCATATTTTCTGTTGTAATAATTACAAGAGACAAATCAACCTTCACATTCAACCTTTGCACGTCACATTTAATTTTCAGCCTTTGCACTTCACATCACTTTCAGCCTTTTGCATTCAAGCATAAATTATCCCCAATTCAACATTCAACATTCATGTGATCAATGACATCAATGCTAACATTACCAACATTTTCCCCTTTGGCATTGACGACAACACAAAATACTTCTGCTTCTAGAGAAAAATATACCTCTGTTATCTCCCCCTTTGACATCAATGGCAAAGTTTTTAAGACTAACAATGATAGTTCATAATCACACTCAATCCATAAAATCATATCCAATATTATTGCCAAGTATTAATGCACTGCTTTTCAAAACCCAATGATGCATCAAAACTTGGTTATAGAGTCGGTGAAACTCGAGAAATAGAGTAAAACTCAAAATATAGGAAATTTTGTACAGAAAAATTATTAATCACATTTCCATCCATAAAATTTATAAAATTTTCTAACTTTGGAGGCATGTAATATCGTTGGACCAAACACATAAGTCGAATGCATAGGTAATACTTCTTCCATTCCATTTCAAATTCGAGGTATATATAATACTTGCATTGGAATTTGATGTAATATTTCATATGCAGAGGTAATATGCCAAGGTATATAATACCAAACACTGAATGAATAATGACGATTGCTCCATTTGTTGTAGGCTGCACAAAATAATGATGAACATTTCATTTGTTGTATTTGTTGTACCCTGGGCATTGTTTTTTTTCATCATTGTACCTTGGGCATTGTTGTATGTTGGCACTGATATCTCTAATGACCGTCAATTCTCTTACCGGTCATGTTGTTGCAATTAGTGAAGCATTTTAGGTTTGCAATGCTAAGATACTCATCTAGAGAGGTCCTTCTTGGAAGTGAGAATCTTCTTCGCTTGAATTGAAGAGAGAGATAAATGCATTATCATTCCACTGGTGCTCAAGTGAGATAATTACATTATCATTCCACATTGCTTTTAAGAACATAGTACCAATATTCATACAAGGCTAATGATGCATAAATTGATATGGTGTTACAACTGTAGCTGTGATAAAAAAAATCATGGCACCATAAAAAAACTAAACAAAAACAAAAACAAAAACAAAAGAAAAAAAAAAAACAAGAGCTATGAGAACATTTTCCATTGATAACTTTGAGCATTTAATATACATAATATTTCCCAGATTTGGGCATAAAACCCTCAAAATCATTTCATTTGTAAATACAAATTGCTTGTCCATAGAAATTGAATTGTTGTCGAGAGGAAGAAAATGTTGGTATCAAATTAATATGCTGCCACAAATAATATAAGATGTTGCCTTTATTCAAAAATATTAAATAATCCCAATGCTACCTTCAAATGTATCAATGTTTCCTCCACTTCTATCAATGCTGCCTTTAACGTATCAATGTTGTTGTCAATATCTCAATATTGTCTTCAAATAATATCAATGTCATGTGCCATTCATTTAATGTTATAGTAACGCTTCCCAAATTTGTTATTTAATAAATATTGTATAATAACATCATTCCAATCATTCCAATACAAGGGCTTGTCTACAGTGCCATTAATGTTTCCCTCTAAATCCATCACTAGCCAAAAAGGATTACAATTGTTCCAATGTCACTAATTCCACGTGTTCGTTAATGAAGCATCAAAATGGTCTTCACTCATTAGAGGAATTTTGAGGTCTAAAATGGGCATCCTAAGAAAAATGTACAACCAAAGTAAACTTTGTAAGAACCAATAGGATTCAAGATGATGATGTCCACCATGGGATGATTCACCATTTTTGGAGTAAAAAGATTAAAAAATAATAAAATAATAAAACTACTTTTTCAACTCGTAATTTCAACTTATCTCCCTAAATTTTCACTCAAATTTCAAGCGGGAGTACTTGTTGGATGCAAAATTTAATTCATCATCCAAGGAGTTCCCATGTTGCATAATTTCGATGGACCCTTCTACACGAAAAATGAGAAATACATGAAAAATGTGATTTCAATCATGTTTTACATATATTTCTACTTTTTCATGTAGCAGGGTCCATCAAAATTATGAAATATGGTTACTCCTTGGATGAGGAATCAAATTCTGCATCCAAGGAGTGTTTCCGCTTGAAATTTGAGTAAACCCATAGGGAGATAAGTTGAAAATATGAGTTGAAAAAATAGTTTTTTCTTTTCTCCCTCTAAAATTTGATGATGTAATCTAATATTATTTTAGTATTTCCTCTATTATTTTATAATTTCCTTAGGAGGCCCATTTTAGACCTCAAAATTCCCCTAATGTTCCAATGGTCATGGCTTAATTTAGGGCACAAAAAAACTTCAATTTAGTGTAACACCCCACTAAATAAATTAGGAATATATGAAATGTATCTAAAGAGAATATATGGTTGTTGGTATTCATTATTTGACTCTCTGTCTCTTTCCATCCCTGCTCCCATTTTTGTTCTTATCAAAATTATGAAAAACCTATAATGAGACTCCTAACCACATAGTCGTTACTCTTCCTTATGATACTTTACTTGAGAGTGTTCATTTTTACCATTACATATGGGCATCATTTTGAGCGCTCAAACTTCCATTTTTGGGCTTCCATTTCCTTCCTTGAGATGCTTTCTTACTCTCTTGGTCTTCCTGATCTTTTTAGGGTTCTTCTTCATTTTTAATTTTTTTTAATTTTTCAATGTATGCAGTTAATTGGTGATGCCTCTTTCAATATCATGCATTGGTGATTTCTTGTTCAAGGATTTGGTGCTCTTGAAATTCTTTTAGTATTGGATGCCTTTGAAGAATATATTTCAGTGACTACGAGAATAGAGTGTGCAACATAGTGGGTTTGAATGTCTAACCATTTGCTTGCTATGTGAGAGATAAGCCTTATTTTCCACAACATTTATAAATATGGAGAATACCCTCTCTGTATGATGCAATATTTTATTTTGAAAATACGTAGATGTTTATAATATATTTTTTTTGTTTAAACATAGCCTCATGTTAAGAAGATGCCTCCTTGAATTTAAGTGTTATGTTTTAGAATAGTTATAAGCTCATGATGTATTGATTCTTCATTCAAATCCTTATGAGATGTTGGATCCTCACCTGATCTTCATCTTCAACTATGTTTTTGATGCTTTTCAAGAGATTTATTTTATTGATGATGAATATATTTTATCTCTTCTTATATCCAAATCTTTGCGTTCATAATAACAGTGCTGAAGGATTTAGAGGAATCCTAGTGATGCAGTGAAATGTAGCAATGTAACTTAATTACTTGCAGAGCCATTTTCATTTCAATAGAAATCTCTTGCACTCATAAAGGATATGTACATGAAATTGTCCTTTACATTAGTACAACATTTGATTAGTTGTTGAGATAGATGTCTTCACATAGAGATTGCAAATAATATGGTTCGGATGTAGATCTCATGACACTTCATGATGAATGCTTCTATAAACCAAACATAAAAAAATATATAGAATCTGCTCCTCTACTTGATGGAAATACCTTTTTTTCTTGCATGCATATATGTTTGAATATAATAGAATTTTCTCCTACGCTTGATATCAATACCTTTGATTTTTCTTCCATGCATATATTTGGATGGATCTCAGGTTTTTCATAGATCAAATGGCAGTCAAATACAAGGATGATCATAAGGTACATTAATGCATTCCATATAAACACTTAAATTTATCAAAAGATGTAATTTCAAGAAAAAATTGATGATGCAATTATATAAATAAGTTAAATGTATCTTCCAACATGCTTTGAATAGATATGCAATTGTCTTAGCAGTATTATGTATGCTTGAAAATATTAATCTACACATTTACGTACATGATATATACGTGTACATAAAAAAATCATTGAAGAATGGACTTTTGAATGGTGAACCTGATTGATTTTGCTAACTCATGAAGAAAGTGGCTTGATCTCACAATTTCATGATGCTTTTGATCTTGCTACTTCTTAACTGCTTCAAATTCTTGACATAATCACAAGCCTCTTGTTCATATTCATTACCCCTACCTGCTCCTATAATCTACCCCTTAGATCGTGCTCAAATTCATATACTCTGTGATATTTTAGGTTCTCCTTTTGAAGCCACATTAGTGAAGAGAGTTTGCATAAATTATTCCTAACTTGTTTCTCAAATATTCAAATGATTCTCTAACAATGGGATTTATAAATATATCTATTACTTTTTTATTTTGTGGGTATGTACTCTAACTTCATTATTTGTTGAGAAACTTGTTCTCTGAGGAAGTGGTATTTTATAGGTATATGCTTATTCTGTGAATGGAGCACATGATTTTTTGAAATTCTTATTGCACTTGTATTGTCACATTTGATAGATATAGGTTCATTAAAATATAATTTCTATCCTGTAGTGTTTGTTTCATCCACAACACTTGTGTGCAACATGCTGCAATTGCTATGTATTCAACTTCCACGGTAGATAGAGAAACTGATGTTTTTTTTTGCTTAGCCATGCCACCAAAGACTCTCCTAGGTAGAATGCACCACCACTTGTACTTTTTCCGTCATCCACATAGTTGGCCCAATCTGCATCTATGTATGTTGTCAATGTAAAGTCCTTACTTTTCAAATACCATAGTCCATAGCCTGTAGTCCCTTTCAAGTACCTGGATATCCTTTTTGTTGCTAACAAATGGCTTTATTTGGGTATTTTTTGATATCTTACTACTAATCTGACCGTCAACATTATATCTGGTCGAGAAGTTGTTAGGTATAATAGACTGCCTATCATAGACCTATAAAGCTTTTGATCCACATCAGGTGATTCATCATATGCACATAGCTTACATCCAATAGTCATGGTGGTTGAGACATGCTTAGAATCTTCCATTTGGAACCTTTTCAAAACATCTCTTAGGTATTTCTCTTGAGAAATGAATATTCCTCCAGCGTTTTGTAGTATTTGGAGCCCTAGGTAGAAGATAAGTTCTCCAATCATTGACATTTCGAATTCGGTTTTCATCTCTTCAAAAGACCATTCTACTAGATGATACTTATTGCTGCCAAACATAATATCATCCACATACACAACTATAATCAGTAATTAATCTCCATTAGCCTTTATGTACAGATTACTATCATCTCCTCCTCTCTTGAAACCTTGTTTTTGGAGGTACTTGTCCATTCTAGAGTACCAGGCATGTGGTGCTTGTTTAAGACCATATAGTGCTTTCTTTCTTTAATGTAATCCAGTGCACAAAACGCTTGCCATAGGTATACATACGTTTAAAATACGTTTAAGAATGCGAACTTTCATCAGTTTCAAAATCCATCCAAGTTGCAATGTATCTTTTCTAATTAAAAAATTATGTGGCTACAATAAAAATATATGATTTATAAATTTTAAACAAATATATCACTATTTTTCAATTTATATTATTTTAATAAAAAATAATAAAAAAAATAATTTAAGTATAGTTTAAATATATATGATTTAGATATTTAAATAAATATATCAATATTTTTCAATTTAAATTATCTAATCAAAAAAATTAATTAACAAAATTATTAAATTAACCAATTCAATAAAGAAAATTTTTATTGAGATAAAAATGTGAAATAAAAACTTCAACTTATTAACAAATAAAAATAAATAAATAAATTATTTATTATTTGGATTTATATTTTCTAACTTAAATATTAAAATAATAAAATTTATATTTTACTAAGTATTACTTAATGCTTAACACAATTTATATGGTCAAACTCAAAATAATACCTTATGAATTTATTACTAAAATCTTGATAACCTTCATTAGTGCAAGGCAGTCCAGAAGGTAGTTGTCTATAATGCGACTTTTTGAAAGCCTTTCCGGTGGGTTTTTCCGGTCAAAAACCGGCAACAATTTATTGGAATTGCAAGTTTGATAGCTATTTTTTGCACAATCAAAGCGTTCCAGGGGTTTTTCAGGGTGCTGAATCCAAATATGCAGTTAAAAAACCATTTTAACTGCAACAAATCAAGATTTAACCTCAATTTCTTCTGTCAGATTCCGTCACCGAAATCTCCAAAAAGTCGCATTATAGACAACTCCTTTTAGGACAAAGTACTATGTAAAATGTATAAATATGGTATATTAATTATAAATTTATTACTAAAATCGTGATAACTTTCTTGCAAGGAAGTCTCAGAAGTACGATGTAAAATGCATAAATATGGTGTAAGGTTGTAGTTGTCTATTTATTATACATTCTAGAACCATTCAGAAAGAGCTCCAAAACATATAATAGGCGAGGCAAAGATATATAAATAATTTTCCATCGACCAAGTAAAAGGATGTCCAAAGCCAAGAATACAGTCCACATATGATATTTAAAGGTATAGTCGAATGATATTGACCATTGCCAATAATACAGGTTCATTTGAATAACATATGCATCATTTGACAGGTTCATTTGACTCACAAATTTACGGATTGACTTCGATCACTGATTATTTATGATAAACTTAATTCTCCATCGAACAAGAGGAGGTCCCAAGCCATTAGTTATGTCCATATGGTGCGGAACTAGAGGACAATTTGCGGTGATATCACATGATATTCTATGGTACAACAGATCTTTCGGTAAATGATGTGATGTAAGATTCCAAAGTAACATGTTATGTATTTAGCCAATTTTTTGGTGGGGCACTAGAGGACATTTAGCGGTGATATCACATGATATTCTCTGGTACAACATATCTTTCGGTAAATGATGTGATGTAAGAGACATGTTAAGTATTTAGCCAATTTTATTTTTTTTGGTCATAAAGCTTCTTTATGAAGTGACACAACTCTAATCAATGATGAAAGTCCCCTTGGATTTAAGAAAAGTTATTTTCTTGACTTGAAAAAGTTTAACAATATGCATTTCTACCTTTGACAATGATCATGTGTTCTTGCAGTTTTCCTTCCTTCTTTTCAAACCAACCCCACCAGCACGTGAAGAGGGACAACCCTAGGATGGTTGGAATTTGGCTGGTCTTTACTAATTTTACAATATATATATATTTTAAATATGTTGTTGTGGGGTTTTTATGTTTCCCATAAAAAAAATATGTCTATAATTTTATTTTTAAATAATTTTTTTTAATAATAAATGTTTAATTAAAAAATTATTTTTCAATAATATAATTATGTTAAAAAAAATTATATATTTATTTTAAGGGAAAAATGACCATAACATACAAATGACTTATTAAATCATGAATTTTGGTTTAAAATTGCAAGGAACACTCACAATAAAATTTCCATAACTCTGAAATCAAGTGTTTTTGACCCAGACATGTCGTTGCATTTGTATATATGAGATATGACTAAGGAGATCTTATAGGACATAACATGACCAACAAAGTAAAACTATATGATGGGATATCCTCCATGTCCTCTTCGTAACCATAATCACATGGAATCAATGTGGGGGTCTGCAATGGAGAGTTTGTAGTTAAGCAAGCAGAGTGCATTAAAAGCATTTTAATATTTCATAAATGGCGATAGATGTTATTTTTCATGAGCCAAATCTTTCAAAGCTTTTAATTGATCTCTTTGGACACTAGAGATTTGGTGCAGAATGTAGTTGAAATGACGTTTCCATTGTTCCACAGGTGACACTAACATAAGATAATATTCACAAATGAGTGGTGAGTCGATGCCATTGTGGCAAATCCCTAGCCCAGACAATCCAAAAAGGGTGGGTGGTCAATACACTCAAGGAGAGAGAGTGTTAACAAGCAAGATTATGGTCAAAATTCATTACGACAAGAAAGAATTTTTTTGCTTTCGGTTATGTAGCTTCGATGATGCACTAACACACTCATGGATTGATTGTTTGTTTCATTCAAATGAAGTTTTTAATTACGTTTACCTAATAGATATATGCATATTCATTGGATTTCAAGGAAACTATTTGGATATGGATTCTAATCCAACTTACCCTAATCAAATGAACGAATTGTGAGTTACTGAACGAAATTCCTTCTAAGGAGTATGAATGATCCAGGTGGATATTGGTGGCCACCTGCCAAGTCCACCTGGACCCCCACCATTGACTTTCTCAGCATTTTCAGTTTCCTTAATTGTAGCACAACTTACTATTTTTAGCAGTTTTTCGGGTCCTGAACTTTTGGAGCCGTTTTGAGGCCCTAAACGACGTTTTTTGGGGAATCCAGGGGCAACATGGGTCCATGGAACATGGGTCCAACAATGATAGTGCTCGAATATATCTTTCTAATGAGCTATTGTACGCGTCAAATGGAGATCATATGCTAAAGTTACGACCCCGGGAAGTTGATGTACCAACTTACCCCCAAACGGGGCCCACAGTTTGGCGTTTCATCTCCTAGGGTTAGGTTTTGGAATGTGAAGGGTTTTCATTGTTTCTCAACAATAAATAGGCCTTCGAGCCTCATTGTAACACAGTTCAGAGGCATGTAGCCATCACATCTCTTCTCAGAGATAAGCTACCATCGCCCTAGCTAGTTTATTTCCATTTCTGATTGTAAGAATATTTTAGTATTTTCCATTAATGAAATGAAGTATTATTTCCGCTGCATATTTGTGTATATGGTTATCTCTGTAATTTTTTGCGTTCCTGTGTAAATCCGGATCACTCATTGTAACACAGTTCAGAGGCATGTAGCCGCCACATCTTTTCTCAGAGATGAGCTACCGTCGCCCTAGCTGGTTGGTTTCCATTTCTGTTTGTAAGAATATTTCAATATTTTACATTAATGAAATGAAGTATTATTTCTGCTGCATATCTATGTTTATGGCTATCTCTATAATTTGTTGCGTTCCTGTTTAAGTCCAGATCAGTGGTATCAGAGCGGTCTGCTTTTTCTCTGTTTTTCTTTGCATGTCCCCAACGAAGTCGGGATATAAGGAGTTAGGGCTTGAATTGGTTGAACCTTTGCAAGACCAACCTCACATGGCGGATGAAAAGAAAGATGAGGGGGTAGGAGACCCTATCAAAATATTTCTCGAAGAAGCCCTCGAGCGACAAAGGAACACGATGATGGACAACTTTGCGCAGATCTTTCAGCTGCTACCCAGAGGCGACACATCGACTTCCAATAGCTCCTTTGGAAATGCCACACTATTTAAGGTACAAGTTAATTTTGAAATCCCCATATTCGAGAGTCAAATAGATGTAGATGCCATCAAGAAATGGTTAAATCTGCTAGAATGGTATTTTTCTATTCATGAATTTTCGAGTCGGGAAAAGATCGTTTTTGCTCTACTCAAAGTAATGCCCCACGTCAAAGACTGGTGGGAAACCTACTATGAGAAGAAGGGTGAAAGTGCGGGCTCACTATTTTCAACTACACCCACTTGGAATTCATTTCGAGATGCCATTAAGGAGTAGTATTACCCTGTCAAAAGCTACAAAGACAAATACATCAAGTGGACCATGCTACGGCAGGGAAGGGACTAAGATGTGCTAGAGTTCACAAACATTTTTTATATCCTTCGCACATAGTTGGGTATCAAATATTCTGAGCTGCATCTACTCAAATACCACGACTGCCTACACAGGTACATCTAGAAAGAGATGGAGTTCCTGAACATCTCCTCGCTTGGCACGACATATCGATATGCTGTCAAAATTGAGCAAAAGTTCTAATAGAAGAAGCGAGACCAAAGGACAAAGCCAAGGCAGGGTGACCCAAGACAACCTGTTGAAGCCGCAAGAAAATAACAACACCACGAAGTTGAAGAAGGACACAGGAAAGTGGTGTGAGTTCCACAAGGGTCCCACTCATAACAAAAGTGAGTGTTGGACCAAGCTATCGCTGGTGGCCGAGTTGAAGGCTTTAGAATCAGATGCATGTTCTGACCTTGAGTTAGAACCCGACAAGGGGAATGGAAAAGGGAAGCAGATCATTGATGCAGAGCCCAGCGTCATTGTTGCCACCACTTAGATCCAGAAAAATAAGCCCAAAGATCTAGAGGAGGGGAAACGTCTTTTCCACTCACAGATGTGGGTGAAAGGTTCGCCATTGCAATTCATTGTCAACAATGGCAGCCAAAAGAACCTCATTTCAGCAAAGGTCGTGAAGCATTTAGGCCTACCGACTACACCACACCCGCAGCCGTATAGTATTGGGTGGCTTCATGAAGGACGAGATCTCAAAGTTTGCTAGCAGTTCCGCCTTCCCTACAACATCAAACCCTTCATAGACGAGGTATTATGTGATGTTACACCTTTGGATGTTTGTGATGTATTATTAGGCCAACCATACTTGTGGAGGCGACATGCTGTGTATGAGTCAAGGCCTCGCGCTGTCATTATTTCTTTGGATAATTCATTATATAGGATACTGGAGGTAGCCCCACCTACCACCACCTCTTTGATCTCTACTAAGAAACGCAGCAAGCTCATCTCCCAGACTAGGAAATTCATTTTTTGCCTGATTCACTCCCAAAGTAAGGGGAAGATCGTCACCACATCCATGACCTCCATGAAGGGTTCCTCCATGCAACAACAGTAGAAAAGGAATACAATCATGACAAAACACAGGAAGAACTTCTCCTCACCCACAGGGGTACCACACAAGCTTTAGGTGGGCAACAAAGTCTGGTTGCATCTGCAGAAAGGATGCCTTACAAGAGCCCATCAGAAGCTCCGACCATGCCGACATGGTCCTTACACCATTACTAAGGCTATGGGAAATAATGCTTTGGAGCACAACATTCTTCAATTCCTTCACTGCACCAAGTGTTCAATGTGTATTGCCCTCGACCATGCTTCCCACCATTACTGGACACATCCGAGATTGCAGAACAGCTCACCAGGGACCAAGTTCAGCAAATGGAGGAACTCAACGCAATGGGAACCATTGCTTCCTAAGGGGGAGGAATGATCCAGGTGGATGGTGGTGGCCACCCACCTATCCCATTTGGACCCCCATGATTGTCTCTTTCAGTTTTTCAGTTTCCATAATTGTAGCACAATTTACTATTTTTAGCAGTTTTTTGGATCCGGAACTTCCAGAGCCGTTTTGAGGCCCTAAATGACATTTTTTGGGAAATCTGGGAGCAACATGGGTCCATGAATTAAAGTTGCACTTCCCAAAGTTGTAGTTCTTGGATAGATCTTTCTAACGAGATACTGTTTGCGTCAAACAGAGATCGTATGCCAAAGTTACGACCCCAGGAAGTTGATGTACCAATTTACCCAAACAGGGCCCACAGTTTGGTGTTTCATCTTCTAGGGTTATGTTTTTGGATGTTAAGGGTTTTCCATTGTTTCTCAACAATAAATAGGCCTTTGAGCCTCATTGTAACATAGTTCAGAGGCATGTAGCCGTCACATCTCTTCTCAGAGATAAGCTACCATTGCCCTAGCTGGTTGGTTTCCATTTCTGTTTGTAAGCATATTTCATTATTTTACATTAATGAAATGAAGTATTATTTCTGCTGCATCTCTATGTTTATGGTTATCTCTGTAATTTGTTGTGTTCCTGTTTAAATCCAGATCAATGGTGCTTAAGAAAGATGGGGAATGACGTATGTGTCCAGACTTCAGGGCCCTCCACAAGCTGACGGTCAAAGGTAAATTTCCCATCCCGGTTGTTGATGATTTGTTGGATGAACTAAATGGGGCTCAATTCTTTACTAAGCTCAACCTTGGCTCGGGCTATCACCAAATTCGCATGAAATAAGTAGACATTCCAAAGATTGCTTTCAGAACTCATGAAGGCCATTATGAATTCCTGGTCATGCCATTTGGTCTTTGTAATGCCCCATCCACTGTTCAAAGCCTCATGAATTACCTGCTCAAACCATATCTCAGAAAATTTGTCCTTGTTTTCTTTGATGACATCCTCATCTACAGCCTCACTTGGGAAAAACATCTTCAACATGTAGACCTGCTCTTGCAACTGCTCCGGAAGCATAAATTATTTGTCAAATTGTCCAAGTGCTCTTTTGGCATGAAAGAAGTCGAGTATTTGGGCCACATTGTGGGGCATGAAGGTGTCAGGGTGGATCCCAAAAAGATCCAAGCAATTCAGGATTGGCCTCAACCAAAGACCTTGAAGATTTTAAGAGGATTTTTGGGTCTCACCAGCTACTATCGCAAATTTGTCCACAATTATGGTCGCATTGCTAGACCCCTCACTCACCTTCTCTAGAAAAATTCATTCCTCTGGAATGATGAAGCGCAACAGACATTTATAGCTCTCAAACATACCATGTGTTCCACTCCCATATTGGCACTCCCTGACTTCACCAAATCTTTTGTGATTGAATGTGATGCTTCAGGTACGGGGACTGGGGTTGTCTTAATGTAGGAAGGTCGACCCTTGGCCTTCACTAGCCAACAACTACATGGAACAAATTTGCGACAATCTACCTATGAGAAGGAGATGATGGCCATCTTACATGCAGTGGATACCTGGCGACCATACTTATTGGGGTGGCATTTCCAAATCCACACAGACCATCAAAGCCTTAAATATTTTTTAGAGCAACACCTATCTCACCACAACAAAATAAATGGTTAGCCAAAATGTTTTGATATCATTATGAGATAATTTACAAGAAAGGGCGCGAGAATGTCGTAGTAGATGCTTTATCACAACAATTTGAGGAGGAAAGCACCCTGCTAGCAATCTCTCTTCCCATTCCAGAGTGGATTGAAGAGGCTCATAAGGAATGGTTTTCACATCCTTTGCTCTCCCAACTCATTAATAAATTGCAGGAAGATCCAAATTCCACAATGGGCTACTCTTGGCAAGATGAGATCCTTCGCTACAAGGACAAAGTAGTGATATCACCAAAATCCACCCTCAAAAGTCGCATTTTGGCAAAGTTGCACTCATCTCCCATTGGAGGCCATTCAAGCTTTCAAAAGACTTATGTTCGCACTCGGCGTTCATTCTTTTGGACAGGTATGAAAAAGTACATTTTTACTTTTGTAACTGAGTGTGATGTGTGTCAACGCCACAAAGGAGAAACAGTCAAATCCCTAGGCACTTGACAACCATTGGCCATCCCTGCCTCAATCTGGACGGAGGTTTCTATGGATTCCATTACTGGTCTTTCGAAGTTAGGCAAAAAGTCAGTCATCATGGTGGTTGTGGACAAACTTTCTAAGTATACTCATTTTTGCGCCCTACCCTACCCTTTTACACCCACTTTTGTGGCTCAATATTTCATGGACCAGATCTTCAAATTGCATGGCATGCCCACTTCCATTGTGTCTAATCGTGACCCGATCTTCACCATTAACTTTTGGCAGGAACTCTTCAGGCTACAAGGTACCCAACTACAACTCGGTACTTCCTATCATCCCTAAACGGATGGTCAAACTGAAGCAGTAAACAAATGTCTGGAGACCTACCTTAGGTGTTTCACTTCAAAAAAGCAACATCTATGGATACAATGGTTACCTCTAGCTGAATGGTGGTATAATACTAACTATCATGCCACCACCAAGATGACTCCATATGAAGCAGTTTATGGTCAACTCCCCCTTTCACCTACTTCTTATATCCCAGGATTCTCTAAGGTAAAAGTAGTGGATCAAGTCCTACAGAACCATGCAACCATGCTTGCCCACCTTAAAGATAATCTCCATCAAGCTAAAAATCACATAAAGCAACAAGTAGACCAACATCGTTTAGAGCGCACATTTCAAGAAGGGGATCAGGTATTCTTGAGGCTACAACCATATAAGCAAACATCACTTAAAGAAAAGGTTTGTCAGAAATCATCTCCAAAATTCTATGGACCGTATAAAATACTTCAGCGCATCATAGAAGTAGCCCACAAGCTAGCCTTGCCACCCACTGCAAAAATCCATCGCGTCTTGTATGTCTCGTGCCTCAAGAAAGTGGTGGGGAACAATTGCAGAATTCAAACCAGTCTATCGGAATTGGATGAAGAAGGTTCTATCTGGCTCCAACCCGAACAGGTTCTTGACACTTGAGAATGGCACCTGCGTGACCACACGATCAAGGAAGTCCTCGTCAAGTGGAAAAACACCTCTCCAAAAGATGTGACTTGGGAACCAACCACTGTTCTTCAGCAATTTCCACAACTTCAACCTTGAGGACAAGGCTATTTTTATGGGGGAGGGCATGTTAGGGTCCAACCCTAACCCCCTTATTTATGTAATAGGGTCAAGTCATATTTATAGTTAGTTAAAAAGTCAATAAAGCCCATATTAATAATTGTAAGTGGTTGACCCGCATTTAAAGAAGGGACCATAGTTAGTTGCAAATGGGCCATGGTATTAGATAGATGATATTAATAAGAACCATGGTACTAACCCATGGTATTGCATGTATGAATCCTATATAAAGGATAAAGACTCCCCATTGAGAAGCATTGTGTCTTATTTTGTAATCAAGCCCTGCTCTATTGGAGGTTGCCCCCTCGAAGAGGCAAGTGAACATTACTTTCCTTTCTGAATAATAAAATACATGCTGTTATTTCTCATCGTTCTGTGTTCTGGGTTATATTTCTTCGCATATTTGGTATTCTAGTATCTTCTCGCAGGTTAAGAGCATATCAAATTATACCAGCCTCTAGCATTTATGGAACCATAAGTTTAATTTCACTCGTTTGGACATAGGGATATCTGTAAGGCCTGATGTTTGGAGGAACACTTCCTGGAATAAAATTAATAGCATGATCATGATCACGAATAGGTGGGAGGCCTTTGGGAGTCTCAAATACCTTGGAATGATTGTCCAAGACATTTTGGAGATCTGGAGAAATGGATGATTTCTATGTGGGAACCTCTAGTGAACATAATTGTGCAATTATGCCTCATTGTTCTTTCTTTAGAAGCTTTGTCATTCTGTTAGCGCTGATTATATTTCTTGGTTTCCCTACGATACCCCTTAATTCAACTTCCTTTCCTTCTAAAGAGAATTTCATAAAAAGTTCTTGAAAATTAAAAGCTATTGTACCCAAGGATTGTAGCCATTGTACTCCTAGTACAACATCAACACCACCCATTGGAATGGAAAGCATTGTGCTATTCAATACATATTCTCCCATGGATAGCTTGATATTATGGCACTTTCCTGAGCAATTTATGGTTCCTCCACTTGCAATCATCAATTGACACTCTGGTGCTGGATATAGTAATCAATTCAATACCTTGGCTATCTTACAATGAATAAAATTATGGGTACTTCCCAAATCAATCAACACAATTACCTTTTTCTTCTTGATATGCCCTTCTATCTTAATAGTCTAAGGACTGGTAATTCCAGCCAATGCATTACAAGATATGGTCAGATTCATTTCTTCTTTTTCTAGGGTTTGTTTCTGGTGTGTATCCTCTTCTTTTGATGTTTCTTGTTCATTTTCTTCCTCCTCTTCTTTTGATGTTTCTTGTTCATTTTCTTCCTCCTCTTCACAACCTATGTAAAATAATTTCTTCTCGGCACACTTATGACCTTTAGTGTATTTTATATCACAACTGTAAAAAAGCCCTTTTTCTCTTTTTTTTTTCTAATTGTTGTGGTGTCAACCTTGTAGGTTGTGGATAAGTAGGGGCAGCAACACTTCCATCTTTATGATTGTGAGTGGTATGATTCCTTGTTGCCATAATTTTGCTTTCCATTTTTCATGCCAACCTGAATGCCTTCTCCAATGAATCTGGTTCCCAAAGGCAAACCTCATGTTGGATGTTATCTTTTAAAGTCCCTATGAACACATCAATCATATGCTCCTCTGGAATATGTTTTACCCTTATATTCAATTCTTGGAAGTCCTCAATGTGCTCCATCATTGAACCCTTTTGTTTGAGATTTATCAATTGGCTAAAAAAAGTGTTGCTTTTTGTATCCTCATAATGTGTTATCATTTCATCCGTAAAAATAGCCCAAGTGACAATTTGTTTATGAGGGCAAATCCATCAATACCATACAAACTGATTTGGTTCCAAATATAAAGTTGCAATGTGTACCTTTTGTGTGCTTTGCACATTATGGAGATCGAAAAATTGCTCCATCTGTAGTATCCATGTTCCGGGATCCTTGCCATCAAACTTGCTCATATCAATCTTTGGAACATGGTGGTTCTTGAATCCAACATTAGAGTCTATGAAATCATGATTAACATTTATTTTGTTTTCATCATGAGTTTCCTTTACTACCCTTTCACCATTAGTAAGCATTTCTTGTAGAAACTTTGTCAAATTTGTCTTCAAATATGTCTTAAAATCTACCATGCCTTTCTTTAAATCATCCATCTTAGCTTCCACTCCATCCATCTTAGCTTCCACGCCATCCATCTTAGCTTCCACACCATCCATCTTAGCTTCCATGCCATGCATCTTAGATTCTATGCCTTTCTTTAAACCATCCATCTTAGCTTCCACGCCATACATCTTAGCTTTTATTACTTTTTGTGCGAGTGAAATTTTTTGCACTTGGTCTCGTAATTTTGATATATCATGTTGCATTTCTTCTTCTTCTTCATGATTCATGCTAGAGATTTCAGGTTGCTTACTAAGTGTTTCCATTTTCTTTCTTTAGGGCATCAATTACCAATAATAATGCTTCACTATGCCCTTTGAATTCCTTTAAACTAATTTTTCAAACCAAGCTTATGCAAAAATTAAAATAAAAAAAACTACACACCTTTTTTCACTTTGTAGGAGCTCGATATTGAATTTGATGCATCTCTTTAATTTTGGATCTCCAAGGTCTGAAATTTCTTCCTGCGGTAACTCTCTGAGTAATATTTCTAACCCCACAAGTCTGATCAAGATTGGATTCTCCAATGAATAGTTATGCCAAATCTCCCACGATGACCTGAGTATAGACTAGTTCAGTAGAGCGAACTTGTAGGACGTGCCGCGGGTCACTGTTTTAACCTTAGGTTCTGAAAATGATACCAAAAAAACTACATTCCATCTTATTTCTGTAACTTCTTATGAAAATTCAATCTGATGCTAAGAGTGAAAGTTATGATGATTTTCCCAAGGTCTCCTTTTTGGAATGTAATTCGGGGGTCTATAAAAACCTTAACTTCCTCAGATTATATCCCCGAAAATATATCAAGAAAAGATTTGGAATTTGGGCCCGAGGTTCAGACCGATTCCATCTCAAATGAGTTTTTTTTCTAGCTTCTAAAACTTTGTAGCGAAAAAGTTATAGCGAAAATGCCATGATGACCTATTTGGAGTAGCGAAACCCTAGAATCCAAAGCTCCGAGACCAAATGTTATGAAACCAGCTCACAAAAAGACAGAAAAGATAGATCAATGCCTTAGAAATAAGCCTCTTCAAGGGAGAAACCTCCTTTACATTACACAAATGAACAATTCTTAGATGATTCAAATGAAAAAACCTCCTTTCTATATATAGGAGTCTAAGGGGTCACAATATAACCAAAGATGACCTAACAATAATAATATAAAGGCACAACAATAACGATAGTGGGATTCTATGGTGCATAATAATAACAATATGGGGACAATAGAGGCACAAAAATAACAATAAGCGATACAATGACAATAGTAATGGGGGAATCACTAGAATTATAGGGACCTAACACATCGAAATACAAAAATTTAGTCACCTTGTTAGCGATATACAAAAAACCTTAACAAGACCTTAGTTCTCGAGGGAACCAAAGAAGCGAGAGGCATAAGTGACACACAAATCTCTCTTCCTTTAGAGGATTAAAGTTAGGGTGCCACTTTCACAAAATGAGAAAGCCGTGATCAAGAAATCAAGGCTTAGACGTGATCTTTTCCAAGTCTTCCATATCTAGGGATTGGAAGCATAACCAATGGTTCACCAACAGGTTAACCTTAGGGCTATAACCTATAATGGGTTTCCAATGCACACAAATCTATTCTACCATTCTACCCAATTCATAAACTTGAAATTGATCCGGCTTATGAGAGCTCTAGAGGAAAATTTGTTAGGGTCCAAACCTAACCCCTTTATTTATGTTATAGGGTTGAATCATAGTTATAGTTAGTTAAAGAGTCAATAAAGCCCATATTAATAATTGTAAGTGGTTGACCCGCAATTAAGAAAGGGACCACAGTTAGTTGCAAACTAGCAATGGTATTAGATAGATGGTATTGAGAGAACCATGGTAATGACCCATGGCATTGTATGTATGAATCCTATATAAAGGATAGAAACTCCCCATTGAGGGATATCAAGTCTTATTTTGTAATAGAGCTCTACTCTGTTGGAGGTTGCCCCCTCGAAGAGGCAAGTGAGCATTTCCTTCATCTATGAATAATAAAATACTTGTTTCTTTTCTCATTTTGTTACGTGTTCTAGGTTGTATTTCTTCGCATATTTGGTATTCTAGAATTTCTCAAAGGTCAAGTGCATAACAAGTGGTATCAGAGTGCTTTCTAGGGCTAGTGGTACCTCCATTTTCAGAAGATTTTATTTTTATTTTTAGGCTAAAGACGTGTTTCGGTGTCTTTAAACCATGGAATCTGTCATTGAGCACATAAACCTACGGATTTGGGGAGGCGTGCACGCAAGAAATACAAGAGGTGGTCACGTTTGTTGGACTCCCTTATAACCTCTGTGGGTACCCCTTCGAGTAGTAGCGCATTAGACAGAACTGTGCATGACTACCTTCCACATACGCTCTGGGTATATCAGAAGCCCCCTAGGCTCACCTGAAACCTAGACCTAGATAAACTGTCGGTCGTCTTGCTGCTACAATACACTAAGAACAGTACTTGGAGAGATTACTCGTGTGTATGATAGGGTAGTCGGGTAGTACAACTAAGGGTACGGTTGATCCTCCTTAGTTAGTGCCCCTGAAAGATTGGGCTGAGTACTATTGTTGGACCCTTATGTAAATTGCAATCTGTAGCACCTGACACTCCTTTCAGACCATAGTTCCCTCGACTCTTTGAAGATCACCCATTATCTTATTTGCTAGATCAGATCTAGAAATTGGGGTTATGTCACCTCCGCAACAATCAGATCCATCCGTTGAGGTTCTACCACCACAATACCATTCAGATCTAGTAGTTGGTGTTCTGTCGTCGCCAAAATCCAATTCACATTCAGCAGTTGGGGGTTTCACAGCAGATCTGACCATTTGCACAGTGAGGATTCTGGCTCCTATAGCCTAGGGCAATTCTCATAGGACATTGGGAAGGATCAAGTTTTCTAGAATTTAGTCACTGCAATATTGATAAGCGGGCAGTAAAAAAAAATGAGTCTAAGCCTTCCCAGGACACTTATAAGAGACTTAGCCCATAAGAATCAGGACAACGAGCTAATCGTAGTGGTACCATTCACTTGTCAGCTTCAATTTTCGAGCGGTCCAAACTTTTTTTCAAAGTGACGACAAGTGATCAAGATCTATGTATGGTAGAAATTAGAGCTCAACCCATGGCCAACGAGAAGATTGAGTGCCTTGAAAAACAATTGGATTCTTTCAAGGAACTAGCGGCCCAAATAAGGGAATTCATGAAAAATTACCAAGTGAGCAAGTTGGGGTTGCATCCGAAGGCACATTGTCTTAATGAAGACCTTGAAGGAGAATATAGCCATCATATTCACTTCCATGGAAATCACCAACATTCCCACCCTCGGCCACCCAAGCTGGACATGTATAAATTTGATGGCTCTAATCCGACAGTATGGGTAGCACAAATGGAACAATATTTCCTTCTGAATGTTATTCGAGATGATGAAACTAAACCACGTGTGGGAGCCCTTTACTTGGACCAAAAGAGATGGTAATGGTGGTAGTGGCATCAGAAATGCTATCCCGGGAACATAACTTGGTAGGTGTTCTCAAAATCTCTTTGTGACCGCTTTGATAGAGACTCTAATTTTTTGGGTCATCTTACTAAGCTCTGACAGACAGGAACAGTAAAAGAATACATTGCAGCCTTTGAGACATTGGCCATCTGCACAGAAGGTCTAGGAGATGAATTCTACTTGGAATGTTTTATAAGTAATCTCAAAGAAGCCATCCAAGCACATGTCAGGATGCACCACTGACCTACCTGGATAGACACTTGCAACAAGGCTATCGAAGTGGAACATGCTTTAGCTTCCCAATCTCCTCGTCCAAATTTCTTAGCCAAGGGATACCCCACCTAAGCTTAGGGCCCTACCCAAACACTTAAGGTTCAAAAGGTGTCTCCAACAGAAATGGTTGAAAGACGAAAACAAGGATTGTGCTACTATTGTGATGAAAAATACTCCCCTAGGCATAAATGCAAGGAACCCAAATTCTTTCAAATTGATGTTATTGATCATAGCTCATCTAAGGAAGCCCCACCCCTTGAGGGAGTAGAGGACAAAGTTGAGGAAACCAAACAAGATAAGGAACTCCCAGCTACGCCAGGGGAACAAGTTATCTCGCTACATGCTTTGGTGGGAATTTCTGCGCCCCAAACTCTCAAAATTAGAGGCTTTATTAAACATCACCCTATAGTAGTACTGATTGATAGTGGCAGCACTCATAACTTTATCCATCAGCAAGTCATCAAATCTCTCCATTATTTTGTCACGACATTCTCTAATTTTCAGGTCTAGATTGCTGATTGGTGGTCAATGAAAGGTGAGGGCTGTTGCGAAAATATCAATCTTCATATGGGAGACTAACACCTAAAGACCCACATGTTTGCGATTAACATGGGTGGTTGTGACATTGTCTTGGGTGTTGAATGGCTTCACACACTAGGCCCAATCACCATGGATTTCCAGGAGTTATATATGAGCTTTAAGCAGAATGACCACATGCATACCCTCCGTGGACTCCAAGCAGCTGCTCCTTTTATCATCAGCTCGCATAATATGGAAATGTGGTTGAAAAAGCACCATCATGGAGTTATCACCCAGTTTAACGCCACCCAGGCCATTGAGCCCACGACTCTTCATATTCATCCTGACATGCAACAGGTCTTGAATCGACACCAACAAGTATTTGACAAACCTAAAGAGATTCCACCCTCTAGAGGGGAACATGATCATAGCATCAATTTGGTCCTAGGGGAACCAGTGCCGAATGTGTGACCATATCGATATCCTTTCGCCCAAAAGAATGAAATTGAAAAAATCATCAAGGAACTCCTTGAAGCTGGTGTCATTTGTCCTAGCATTAGTCCTTATTCATCACCAGTGGTCATGGTGCTCAAGAAAGATGGGGAATGGCCCATGTGTCTAGACTTCAGGGCCCTCAACAAGCTCACAGTCAAAGACAAATTCCCTATCCCGATTGTTGATGATCTGTTGGATGAACTACATGGTGCTCAATTATTTAGTAAGCTAGATCTTTGATCTGGCTATCACCAAATACGCACGAGAGAAGTAGACATTCCCAAAACTACTTTCTGAACTCATGAAGGCCACTATGAATTCTTGGTCATGCCATTTGGTCTCTGTAATGCCCCATCCACTTTTCAAAGCCTCATGAATCACCTGCTGAAACCATATCTCTAAAAATTTGTCCTCATTTTGTTTGATGACATTCTCATCTAGAACCTCACCTGGGAAAAACATCTTCAGCATGTAGATCTGCTCTTGAAATTGCTCCGAAATCATAAATTATTTGTCGAATTGTCCAAGTGTTCTTTTGACATGGAATAAGTTGAGTACCTGGGCCACATTGTGGGTCGTGAAGGTGTTAGGGTGGATCCCATAAAGATGCAGGCGATGCAAGATTGGCCCCAACCAAACACCTTGAATAGTCTAAGGGGATTCTTAGGTCTCATCGACTACTATCACAAATTTCTCTGCAATTATGGCTGCATTGCTAGAACCCTCACTATCCTTCTTAAGAAAAATTCATTCCTCTGGATTGATGCAGCACAACAGGCATTTATGGCTCTTAAACAGGCCATGTGTTCCACTCCAGTATTGGCACTACCCGACTTCACCAAAGCTTTTGTGATTCAATGTGATGCTTCAGGAAAGTCGACCCTTGGCTTTCACCAACCAACAACTGAAAACATATAGGACAATCTAACTAGAAGAAGGAGACGATGGCCATCTTACATGCAGTAAATACCTGGCGACCATACTTATTGGGTCGGCGTTTCCAAATCCTCACAGACAATCAAAGCCTAAAATATTTTTTGGAGCAATGTCTATCCTCGCCCCAACAAAATAAATGGGTGGCAAAAATGCTTGGATATGATTATGAGATAATTTGCAAGAAAGGGTGTGACAATGTAGTAGCAAATGCTTTATCATGCCAATTTGAGGATGAAAGCACCCTGCTATCAATCTCTCTTCCCATACCAGATTGGATTGAAGAAGCCCACAAGGAATGGTTTTCACATCCCTCTCTCCCAACTCACCTAATTCCTCAGTTGGCTACTCTTGGAAGGATGAGATTCTTCGCTACAAGGATATAGTAGTTATATCGCCGACATCCACCCTCAAAACGTGCATTTTGGTAAATTTGCACTTATCTCCCACTGCAGGCCATGTAGGCTTTCAGAAGACTTATGCTCACACTCACTGTTCTTTCTTTTGGACAAGCATGAAAACTGACATTCTTACTTTTGTAGCAGAATGTGATGTGTGTCAATGCCACAAAGGAGAAACAATCAAGTCACCAAGAACCTTACAACCATTGCCCATCCTTGCCTCAATCTAGATGGATGTTTCTATGGATTTCATTATTGGTCTTCCAAATTCAGGCAACAAGTCAGTCATCATGGTGGTTGTGGACAAAATCTCTAAATATGCTCATTTTTGCGCTCTACCCCACCCATTTACCCCCACTTTAGTGGCTCAAGCTTTCATGGACCAGATCTTCAAACTACATGGCATGCCCACTTCCATTGTGTCTGATCGTGACCAGACTTTTATTAGTAACTTTTGGCAAGAACTTTTGAAGCTACAAGGCACCCAACTCCAACTAAGTACTTCCTATCATCCCCAAACTGATGGTCAAACTGAAGCAATCAACAAATGTTTGGAAACATACCTAAGGTGCTTCACTTAAGAAAAGAAACATCAATGGGTACAGTGGTTACCTCTAGTTGAATGGTGGTATAATACTAATTGTTTGGTCAATTTAGTGTCCTAAATTGCTCTACATAAATTATCAATACGGGTATCGTAAACTGATGAAGTGTAGTGCACTATATGTTCTACATGACCCTTCTTACTTCAGTGTTTTTGAATTTTATGTTGTTTTGGGGTTTTTGATCCTTTAATCCCTAATGATTTACAGTGTACTTAACAAAATCTTAAATCTACTTCTGCTAAGAATCTAAAGAAATGAAATGAGGACTAAAAGTGATTTAAGCAAGATTTGGAAGTAAAGTTTAATCAAGCAATGAAAACAAAGTTTCTACTTCTGCTCTTATCATTGTTTCCAAATCATGAACTAAAAGAACTTAAAAGTCAAATTGCAACTATTGTCTAATCAATTATAGAAACAAGACTAAATGAAATAATAAAACTGAAAGTGAAATTACAACTATCTATTATGGAAACAAAACTAAAATGAAATACTGAAACTGAAAGTGAGATTACAACTACTATTTAGTCTATTGCAGAAATAAAACTCAATGAAAAACTGAAAGTGAAATTGCAACAAAACTAAATGAAATACTTAGTTACTCTGCCTCTCAATTTTGGAAGACAAACCTCCTTGGGATGACATTTTGATGAATTCTATACTTCATTATTCTAAGAGAAGATAAATGCAAAAAAAAAATGCAGAAAAGACTCATTGCATGAATGAAGTATTCAACCACTTAGTTTGAGATGAGTTATCAACTAGAAGGGCTTTTTAGAAACATTCATCTACACCATGAGTCACTAAGCTAGTAATAAAATGGCAAGAATTGCATTGGCACTGATCAGTCTAATTGAAAACTTAAAGACTAGTGAAACAATAAATGAAATAAGCTACATTAAATTATTGCATTTCAACCTCTAACTATTGATAGAAACTAGAAAGAAATTAAACAAAAAAAAGCTATTCTACACTGAAAGAAGCTATTCTGCGTTAGTAAGAAAATGATAAAGACTGCATTATAAACAAGGTTAGTATGGAAATGATTATGAACACTATGAAAGAAATGGTGAATTGACAATTTAACTATAAAAGAAAAAACAAAATGAAATGAAACCTTAGTCAGCGCAGGGGCCCTCTGCAACTTCTTAGGTTATGCGTATTCAATCAAAACTCCATAAATGCTTTCAGATATCCATAAAACACACGGTCTTCATATTAAAAACAGAGAATGAGTTTTTCAAAATTACATAACAGTAGTCTGAGCTTAATACATGAGCAAATTCAAACTGGTTTTGCATTCTTCACACAGGTATTTATAAGGAAATTATACAACTGTTTATGGAAAAAAATAAGCTACAGCCAAAAACACATAGTCAGACAGGCACACGGAACTCTCTTCCTTGGTTGTTGGAGACATAAATCTAAGGTGATGGCTATTGGATTTGGTTGCGCCGATGGTTGTTGAAGTTCGTGGGCTTAGGAAGTTGTTTCGGATCCCATCACTGTGAAATGTGTACAACACAGAGTCTTGCTTGCTTTAGGTCTCTACGTTTGACTTCTCCTTTGACCGGAGTCTTGTACCATCTTCTTTGTCAACCTGGGCTAGGTGAATAGGACACGATCCATGTCATGATCATTCCAGAGATGCCCATGTAGCCAGTTTCCTCGTTTGACACCTGTAACCTGTCGAAGCATGAAGATAGCTACGGAACAGCCAATTAGCTGCAGAATAGGCTGTGTTCCATTGTTAGAAGACAAAAACTTATTCAAATATCAAAACATAAAAGTATAACATGTAAATCACTAAACTGTTCTATTTAAGGCAATGTATACTAGTTATTGATGATAGGGATGCATTTTGTTCATGGAAAAACAAAGAAAAGGGAGGAGAAAAGTTGCTAAGGAAAGAGTAGTTTTGAGGCTCAACATACCCCCACTGAAATATTATTTCATGTCCCCATGCACTCAAAATTGTGAACTTCCTCCTCCTGCTGCATTTTTTTTGATACTTCAGCCAACACATCCAACTTCCTCTTCTTGCTTTTCTTTGCACCGGCTGCCATCCTTGGCTTCCTCATGAGAAATTTGTACTTGAGGTTAATCAGTGCCCTGTTCAACTTCTTATTTTTCTTTTTTAGCTTTTTTTCTTCTTGTGCCATAAACCCAAGTGTAGCATGGTGTTATCATGAATAGATCTATCCACCTTATTCTGTCCCTTCATATTTTCATTTTCTTTTTGGATGTGCTTGTTCAGAATTTCTAGCTCATAGATCTCTTGTTTGAGAGAGCTGATTAGAGTTTCTTGTGTGGTGGCAGGCTGCTCTGGATTAGCTAAAGTTCTTGGGTCTACTGATGTACTCTCTTTCTCTAATGATTCTATGTATTCATAGATTTGTTGCTGTATTGGATCAATGCTAGGAGAGGCTCTTCTTGGGTTGCCTTCAAAATTTTGTAGAGGAGAGTTTAGTGGACTTTGTTCATATGGAATACTATCAGGGGACTACGATGGAGTTTCTTCCTCTAAATTTATAAACTGAGCCTCTTTTGATTTCACCTTCTTCACTTTGCCTTGGAGTCTATAAATCATCCTCAAGTTTTGGAAGCTTATGGTTTCTTCTTTTGTATCTTTTTTCCTCTTTATTTTCTCCTTATCTTTCTTGATCTATTCTCTAATTTTGGTTAGTCTTTCAGAAAGCAGTTGTTCATCCTTTTTAGGTGATGAATGTTCAGGAATATCCCTATGGATTTCTTCAACCCTTTCTTTCATTTTTCTCCTCTGTTTAGTCTACTTCCTGATCTCTGTTAATTTTTCAGAGATTGGTTCTTCTTCATCATTTTTCTGTGTTGAAGTTTTAGGGGTATTTTGAATGGTGAGATTGGCCTTCTTTCTCCTAATTCTTTTAACATGACTTCCCTCAAACAAATCTAGAGCATCTTGCAAGAAATTCCTTACTAAGAAGTCCTCCCATGTATCCCCTACACTTCTCAAATGAAATTCAACTAAAATCTTCACTAGTCCATGGTGATATAGAGTGGTTTCTATTGATTCAACTTTCTTTTGAACATTATTTGCCATTATTTTCAGAATATTCAAAAAGAAAAAGGGAAGATTGAGGGTACCATTCTCTAGAAAATTCATTAGCAATCTTATATGATAGACATACATAGATCCAAACCTCCCTTTGCATGTAATAAATTTTTGCAGTATTAACAACATGCTACTCCATTTGTTTTTGAGTGCAGAGATTGGAATCCCTTTTCTAAAAACTGAAATGTCCATACCTGGATTTTTAAGAATCACCTTCCAGGATTCATCATGAAATTCTTTGTTCTTAAACCACCTTTCTCCTAGCCTTGGGAGTTTTGTTGCTTTAGTTATGAAGGACTCGGTAACCACAAATTTGATGTCACCTATTTCCACTTCCATTCCATCAAATGACCTGACAAAGGATTTAGTGATTTCCTTATGGTAACCACTGAATTTTTCAATAAAACACAACGAACCAGCCTTCTGTAACATTCCCTTCAGCTGCGGATAACCCCCCATGTATTTTACTCCTACGGGTTCAGTTCTAACAATACGCCCCATAACCTTTGTTCTCGGCTACCCTTCAAAACTATTCTCACTGTCTAAGAAATGAAATGACTGCGTATATGGTAATAAGAAGACTGTGTATACAAAAATAGAATGATTATGGATATGGAAATAGGATGATATATGGGAACAGAATGACCGGGAACAGAATGATTGTGAATATGAAACAAAACGACTATATATACAGAATATATGGAAACAAAGTAGCTGTAGACACAAAAGGTGTGGAAACAGAGTTACTGTATGCACAAAGTATATGGAAATGGAATGACAATATGTACAAAGTGGCTATGTAAATATGAGAGAAAAACTTAAGAGTTGGCATGCAATAATAAACAGTTAGGGTTTGAAGAGTTGTATATAGGTAGGTCACGTCATTAACCTAGCCGTTAACAAATGTAGCATTGGAGGACCGATTAGGTACAAGTTTAAAGTGGAGATTAGTTATGAAGGAACCATTGGACCGTTTGGCATTGAAGACGGAAGATATGGTGTAGACATCGTGGTGGTCAAATCACATAATGATTAATCAAGGAGATATGTGATCATACATGTTATACAAGCTTATGTTTTTGAATTGCTTTTTGAGATAATTTTTTGTTTTTTTACCTTTGGAACCTTACCTTCCACTTGCTAATATTTTGATGTTTTCTCCACAGGTGCTTTAGGCATGATTGGTCTTCAAAGTTGTTTTTTTTCTTCAATTACCTGCATACAAGATTTTATTATGAACTGGCCACTTGTGCTTGGACTGATAATCAAATTGTTGCTGCATAATCAGATTAGCTGCAGAATAGGATCAACTACGGAATGGAATCAGCTGCAAAATGTGGAAATAGCTGCAGAATGTAAAACAGAGAGTAAAATATGGCTTATGAATGGATGAAATGGAAATGGCTGTGTAAGTGAAAATAAGACAAGACGATAAATGAAAATGGAGATGAAAGAAATGTTGGGAAAGGAAAAATTTATTGGTGAAATATGGCAATGGAATGAAGTCAGTCTGTAAAAGTAAAATAGAGGAAATGAAATGAGATAATGAATTTTGCAAAATATTGAATGACTGTGGCTTTTTGTCACTACTTTTCAGAAAAGGAAATGGAAAATATAGGGTTTCAAAAACTCCTGATTTCACCATGTATTTTCTATATAAGCATGCCAATCAGTGATTGGTTTTCAACCTTAAACAGTTTTATTTTATTTTTTAGATAGGAGAAACAAAGACTAAGTTGGTGAAGAAGAAGGATTCTTCCTCACTAACTTCATTTCAGAATTGTTCTGGAAGACCTTGATGAACTCCTCCTTTGAAATTGGTTTTTGATATATTTTCAATCTATAACCGTTCACAAGAAGATGAGTTTGACCTTCATCTATTTTTCTGATCCTCACTGCTCCATTGCTGAAGACTTTTTAAATCTCATATGGCCCAAGCCAATGAGTTTGAAACTTCCCTTGAAAATCTTTAAACTTTGAATCAAATAACAGTGCCTAATGTCCCTCTTGAAACCTTTTGTCCTTGATGTATTTGTCATGCCATTTAGCCCTCTGTTGTTGGACTAGACCATTCCTTTGAACTGCCTCTGTCTGATTTCATGGAGTTCATTTAATTGCTCCAGCCTATGTTTTTGAGCTTCTGATAATTCCATCCCCAGTTGGGCTGCCATCTTGAAAGTTTTGATTTGGAACTCTATAGGGAACAAGAATTGTTTCCCATAAACAAGTTCATAGGGTATATGTCCCGTTGTGTTCTTCCATGTAGTTCTATAGGCCCATAAGGCTTGAGGAAGCCTTTCTGCCCAATCTCTTCTATGTAGATGCACAATTTTGGTAAGGATTCCTTCAATCACTTTATTTGTAGACTCCACTTGACCATTTGCTTGTGGATGATAGGGAGTTGATTTCCTATGCTTGATCTTGTACTCCTCCATAAGCCTTTCCATCATTTTGGATGTGAATTGAGATCCCTGATCCGTCACAATTTCTCTTGGAACACCAAAACGAGTAAAGATGTCCTCGAAAAGAAAACTATTTACAAATATTTCATTAGCAAAAGGTAATGCTTTGGCTTCTACCCATTTGGTGACATAATCAGTGCATACCAATATATACTTTTTCTTCTTAGATGGAGGATTGATTGGCCCAATAAAGTCTAAATCCCACTTGTCAAAGGGTTCAATAAGTACCTGAGTTTGTAATGGCATTTCATTTGAGGGAGTAGGTTTCCCTACCCTTTGGCAACTGTCGCACCTCATGACATATTCTTTAGCATCTTTGAAGATGGATGGCCAATAATATCCTAAAGAAAGGATTTAATAGGTTGTCCTCTTATCAGCAAAGTGTCCACCACACGGCTCATCATGACATGCTTTGAGAATATCAGGCATCTCATCTTCCCTGACACACCTTCTGATCATAAGATCTGGCCTTGTTTTATACAATTTGTTAGTGATCCATGAATATCTTGCACTTTCTTGAATAATCTTTCTTTTCTCTCTAGGAAACAAATTTGAAGGTAACTTCCCTGTAACCAAGCAATTAGCAACATCTGCAAACCAAGGAGTTTGAGTAGTTACTGCAAAAATATATTCATCAGGAAACTTATCTTCAACCGGAGAGTCTTCTTTGATATTTTGAATCTTGGACAAGAAATCAACAACTGTGTTTTGTTTTTCAGGTCTATCTAGCAGAGTAATGTTGAATTCTTGTAAAAGTAAAAGCCATCTTGTAACTCTGCCATTAGTAATAGGTTTATTCATAAAATATCTAATTGCAAAGTGATCTGTATGAACAAAGGTTTCATAGCCTATTATATAGTGTCTGAACTTATTAATTGCATGAACAATTCAACTCAGTGGGAGTCTAAATCTTACTTGTATAGTAAATGGCATAAGGAATCAAATCTTTTTGTCCCAATACAGCTCCTAGAGTTGTATTTGAAGCATCTGTGGAAATATGGAAAGGAAGTTTCCAATTTGGACCTCTTAAAATAGGTGCTTCAAATATTTTCGCTTTCAAGGTTTCAAATGCTAGTTGGCAATCAGGATTCCAACTGAATTCACAATCTTTTGTAAACAATTTGAAGAGTGGAGATGCTATTTTAGTGAATTTTTCTATAAACCTTCTATAGTATCTTGTAAATCCTAGAAAACTTCTAACATCTTTTTTGCAATTTGGAATTGATAACTTAGAGATGACTTCAACTTTAGATTTGTCACCTTTAATCCCATCTCCCGAAATGTGATGTCCTAAAACAATACCTTCTGTAAACATCATAAAACTTTTTTCATGGCGTAGTGAAAGGTTTGTTTCTTTACATCTTTTAAGGACTTTTTCCAAATTTTCCAAAGCTTCTTCAAATGTGTTTCCATAGACTGTAAAATCATCCATATATACCTCTACACAATCATGTATTAGATCAGAAAATATTCCTAGTACTACTCTTTGGAATGCTGTAGGTGCATTACATAACTCAAAAGGAAGTACTCGGTAGGCAAAAGTTCCCCATGGACAAGTAAATGTGGTTTTATTGTAATCCTCAGGTGCTACCTAAATTTGATTATAACCACTAAAACCATCCAAGAATGAGAAATACTTCTTCCCTACTAATGTATCTAACACTTGATCTATAAAGGGAAAAGGAAAGATATTTTTGAGGGTTTCTTTATTAAATTCTCGGTAATCAATGCACACCCTCCATTTACCATTCTTTTTAGGCACAATTACCAAAAGAGAAACCCATTGGCTATCTGAAATTGGGTAAATGAAGTTTACATTGAGTAATTTTTGGAGTTCTTCTTTCACAATTTCCCTAAGATTTGGATTCATTCTTCTCAGAGGTTGTCTGATTGGTCTACTGTTTTCCTCAATATAGATATGATGGATACAAGTCTTAGGATCAATACCTTTCATGTCAGTGTATTCCCATGCAAATGCAGCAGAATGTTTTTGTAATGTTTTGGTTAACTCTTCTTGTTGTAGTTTCTCCAAGTTTTAATTTATGTTCAATGTCCTACCTAGAAAAATTTCAATTGTAGAGCTACTAAACTCTTCCATAAAATAGAGAGACATATGCCTAAATGACAAGTATTCAACATTAGACTTTTCTTGGAATTGTGCATGATCATATTCTGAAGATGTTTCAAAATTTTCTTATGTATTCAAAATTTGACTGTCTTCACTAATTTTTGACATAGTAAAGAGAGGGTGAATATCATCTTCATCATCAATCCATTCCTTGTCATCTATTTCTGTGATTTCTTTTGTTGGAGGATACAAGGTAAATTTCTTTGTTGAATTACCATAAAAAATATACATGTTACTAGATCTACAACTAATAAAAGCATCAGCGGTGGCCAACCAAGGTCTTCTTAGTATGAGTGGGTGTCCTCCTAGATTATTCATGGGCGTTAAAATCATGAAATCAATAGGATATTCCCAAGAATCTAAGGAGACTGAAATATCTTCTAGCACACCATATGGTTTGATTATTGATCTATCTGCAAGTTGTAATAAGGTAGGTGTGTAAAGAAGATTAGGAAGTTTAAGTTGCTCCATAGTTTGTCTACTCATGATATTTATTGTTGCCCCTAAGTCAATCAATGTATTTGGAATTTCAATTCCATTTATATGTGTCTTGACAATTGGACTTCCTAATCTACATATTTTTGCATGGAAATTTTTCCTATCATCATGTTTGCTATCTTTCCTACCAGGTGAATTCTTTTTGTTTCTCTTGGTTTTCTTCCTAGTCTTTTGATGCTCAACTCCTTTATTGTCTTGGCTAGAATTAGAATTTCTCTAATGGCTTGTAACAAAGGAATTTTGATACAGGTATTCTTCAATTAATCTAGAAAATCATAATTGGGCAACAAGATCTGTTTTTCTACCCCTCTATTAATTTGTAATCTCTTAGGAAAAATAGGTGTAGAAGTAGGTGCTGGTTGCTCAATGATAGGAGTTGTGTTCACTGGTTGTTTTTGTTTTTGTTTTTCAATGTTTTGGTTTTGGAGAGATGTTTCCTTAAAACTTTTATTGACTTTTAGAGAATCTTCCTCAGAAGTGTCTTGTTCTTGAATAACTACAAAAGGTCTTTCCTTTTCTAATATCCTACCAGATCTTAGTTGAACATCATTAAGATCTAGAGGAGTAATCATGTAAATTGGAAATTGTTGTCCTTCTACCATGTAAGCATTCTGAGGGTTTTTATTGTTGGGGTTTGGTAATGATTGGGCAAGTAGCTGATTTGGTTTCTGCTAAAATGGCAGTAAGAGTTGAGGATTTTGACTTTGTTGTGGAGGTTGTTGAGGGAATGGTAATGAAAGTTGAGGGTTCTAATTTTGAAGTTGTGGTTGTTGATTTTGTTGGGGAGGATAATTCTGATAGGATGGAGGATATTGATAATATTGAGAAAATCTCCCATAAGGATTTTGTACACCTTATTCCCATGGTTGAGATTGATACTAAGATTGAGGTTGAGGCCAAGGTTGCTGCAAAGAATTCTAGTTTGGTGGGGGCTGAAGATACATTGGATTGTTAAATCCCTGATTTTGTGGCCCCCACCAAGGTCTTCTTGAAATGAAACAAAGAGATTCTGCAGAATTTGGGATTGTTTCCTCTTGAAAGACGGCCTTAAGACCTGGGATTGAAGGACAACCCTTGGTCTCATGACTTTCTGAACAAATCATACAAGTTTCTACAATTTTTGCATCTAAAGGGCATTCCCTTAGAGCATGTTTCTTTATGCATTTTGGACAAAAAATGTCTAAATCATGAGCCTCTGTTTTCTGCTTGTTTTGAATTTTAAGGATGTCTAGTTGCTCACTAAGGCTCCCTAGAATGTCAATTTTAAAATCATTAAGCATATTGCCAATTTCTACCCTACTTATAGATCCAGATGTAGATTTGTTTGCTCTAACAAGAGAAGGATCTCTCGGCCTTTTCCCTGTTTTAGATTTCCCTCTTGAGAGATGAACACATAGTTCTCTTATGTCACTCAATGGAAGTTGAGAGATATATCCCTTCCCCATCATGTTAAAGATATCTGTCCACTCATCTCTAATGGCCTTTAACGAAATAGCTTTCCAAGTTTCTTCATCTAAATTGTTCATCTTTGCTCTTTTCAAATTATAGTTGAATCTCTCAATCAAATCTTCTAAGTTTGCATCCTCTCTTTGCATCATTTTAAACACCTCATCTTTATGATTGGTAGGAATACAATAATCCAAGTCTCTATCCAAAAATGCTTGTTTCATGTCATTCCATGTTCTAATGGATTGAGTGACTAACCCCATGAACCATTTCAAAGAAGCCCCTTTTAGTGTTGAAGGAATCAATTTGAGTTTTTGAGAGTCTTCTAGATAGTCATAAGTTCTGCACAGTACTTCAAACTCAAACAAAAAAGTTTCAAGGTCCTCACTTCTCAACCCATAGAAGTTTGGGAGGACATATGGTGAGATATTTTTCATTGTGGTATGTGTTTCCTCATCCACTATAGGGAATCCGAAAGATTTATCTACTTCCCTATTTCCTCTGCCTCCTCCATTATTATCTCTACCTCCTCCATTGTTTCCTCTACCTCTCCCTCTACCCCCTCCTCCAAACAGTGAGAATTCTCCATCTTGTTCTTCTTCTGCCATTATAGTTTCTTCAGAGTTAGTATAGGGCTCAACTTGCAAGGTTATTCCCTCCTCCTCTGGTTCTTCTATTAATGGACTATGGGAGAGAGTTTCTACTTTTTCTTCCTCACCAAGTATTCCTAATTCTTCAACTATAATAGGTTCTCTTGTGGAAGTGAAAAAGGTTATCCCTGCTGTTGGAGATTCAAATTTTTTCTCTCCTAGGACTGTTTTAGTAGATGAAGTAGGAGAATCTTCTGATTGAGTTTCTGCCCCTTGAATTCCAGGAATCCTATGGTTGGGAGTATGAGTCTAGGATGGAGGTGTGTCTTTTCTAACTCTTGGTTGAGTAGGTGTTGTTGTAGGAATCGAATTTCTGCCCCTAGCTATAAATCTACCTCTAGAGTCTCTTTCTCTATGCATGTCATTGTTTTGTTTTTGTTTTTTTTTTTTTTTTTTGAATGTAAGAGTTAAGGCTACCTAGTTACACTTCCCCGACAATGAAGCCAAAATGTTTGGACAATTTAGTGTCCTAAATTTCTCTACATAAATTATCAATCCGGGTATCGTAAACTGATGAAGTGTAGTGCACTATATGTGCTAGATGACCCTTCTTACTTCAGTGTTTTTGAGTTTTATGTTGTTTTGGGGTTTTTGATCCTTTAATCCCTAATGATTTACAGTGTACTTAACAAAATCTTAAATCTACTTCGGCTAAGAATCTAAAGAAATGAAATGAGGACTAAAAGTGCTTTAAGCAAGATTTGGAAGTAAAGTTTAATCAAGAAATATAAACAGAGTTTCTATTTCTACTCTTATCATTGTTTCCAAATCATGAACTAAAAGAACTTAAAATTCAAATTGAAACTACTGTCTAATCAATTATAGAAACAAGACTAAATGAAATACTAAAACTGAAAGTGAAATTACAACTGTCTATTATGGAAACAAAACTAAAATGAAATATGGAAACTGAAAGTGAGATTACAACTACTGTTTAGTCTATTGCAGAAATAAAACTTAATGGAAAACTGAAAGTGAAATTGCAACAAAACTAAATGAAATACTTAGTTACTCTGCCTCTCAATTTTGGAAGACAAACCTCCTTGGGATGAAATTTTGAGGAATTTTGTACTTCATTATTCTAAGAGAAGATAAATGAAAAAAAACGCAGAAAAGACTCATTGCATGAATGAAGTATTCAACCACTTAGTTTGAGATGAGTTATCAACTAGAAGGGCTTTTTAGAAACATTCATCTACACCGTGAGTCACTAAGCTAGTAATAAAATGGCAAGAACTGTAATGGCACTGATCAGTCTAACTGAAAACTTAAAGACTAGTGAAACAGTAAATGAAATAAACTACATTACGTTACTGCATTTCAATCTCTAACTACTGATAGAAACTAGAAATAAATTAAATAAAAAGAAGCTATTCTGCACTGAAAGAAGCTATTTTGCGTTAGTAAGAAAATGATAAAGACTACATTATAAAAAAGGTTAGTATGAAAATGACTATGAACACTGTGAAAGAAATGGGGAATTGACAGTTTAACTATAAAAGACAAAACAAAATGAAATGAAACCTTAGTCAGCACAGGGGCCCTTTGCAACTGCTTAGGTTATGTGTACTCAATCAAAACTCCAGAAACGCTTTCAGATATCCATAAAACACATGGTCTTCATATTAAAAATAGAGAATGAGGTTTTCAAAATTACAGAATAGTATTCTTAGCTTAATACATGAGAAAATTCGAACTGGTTCTGGGTTCTTCGCATAGGTATTTATAAGGAAATTATACAACTGTTTATGGATAAAAATAAGCTACAGCCAAAAACACGTAGTCAAACAGGCACACGGAATTCTCTTGCTTGGTTGTTGGAGACATAAATCTAAGGTGATGGTTGTTGGATTCGGTTGCATAGATGGTTGTTGAAGTCCGTGGGCTCAGGAAGTTGTTTCAGATTCCATCACTACGAAACATATACAAAACAGAGTCCTGTTTGCCTTAGGTCTCTACATTTGACTTCTCCTTTGACCAGAGTCTTGTACCATCTTCCTTGTCGACCTGGGCTAGGTGAATAGGACACGATCCATGTCATGACCATTCCAGAAATACCCATGTAGCCAGTTTCCTTGTTTGACACCTATAACCTTTCGAAGCTTGAAGATAGCTTCGGAACATTCAATTAGATACAGAATAGGCTGTGTTCCCTAGCTAAAAGACAAAAACTTATTCAAATAGAAAAACATAAAAGCATAACATGTCAATCACTAAAATGTTCTCTTTAAGGCAATGTATACTGGTTATTGATGATAGGGATGCATTTTGTTCATGGAAAAACAAAGAAAAGGGAGGAGAAGAGTTGCTAAGGAAAGGGCAGTTTTGAGGCTCAACACTAACTATCATGTAGCCACCAAGATGACTCCATATGAAGTAGTGTATGGTCAACTCCCACTTTCATGGAAAAACAAAGAAAAGGGAGGAGAAGAGTTGCTACGGAAAGGGTAGTTTTGAGCCTCAACACTAACTATCATGTAGCCACCAAGATGACTCCATATGAAGTAGTGTATGGTCAACTCCCACCTTCACCTACTTCTTATCTCCCTGGATGCTCTAAGGTGCAAGTAGTGGATCAACTCCTACAGAACCAAGCAGCCATGCTAGCTTGTCTGAAAGATAATCTTCATCAAGCTCATAATCGCATGAAGAAACAGGCAGAGCAACATCGTTCAAAGCACACATTTCAAGAAGGGGATCACGTATTCCTGTGGCTACAACCATATAAGAAAAATCACTCAAAGAAAAGTGCTACCAAAAATTATCTCCAAAATTCTACGGACCTTATCAAATACTTCAGCACATTGGAGTAGTAGCCTACAAGCTAGCCTTGCCACCAACTGCAAAAATCCATCCAGTCTTCCATGTATCATGCCTCAAGAAAGAAGTGGGGAATAATTGCAGAATTCAAACAAGTCTACTTGAATTGGATGAAGAAGGTTCACTTTGGCTCCAACCTGAATAGGTCCTTGATACGCGAGAACAACAACTGCGCGACCGCATAATCAAGGAAGTCCTCATCAAGTGGAAAGACACCTCTCCAGAAGATGCGACTTGGGAACCGGCCACTATTCTTCGGTAGTTTCCACAGCTTCAACATTGAGGACAAGTTTGTTTTTTATGGGGGAGGGCATGTTAGGGTCCAACCCTAACCCCTTTATTTATGTAATAGGGTCGATTCATAGTTATAGTTAGTTAAAGAGTCAATAAATCCTGTATTAATAATTGTAAGTGATTGGCCCCCAATTAAGAAAGGGACCATAGTTAGTTGAAAACAGGCCATGGTATTAGATAGATGGTATTGAGAGAACCATGGTAATGACCTATGGTATTGTATGTATGAATCCTATATAAAGGATAGAGACTCCCCATTGAGGGATATCGAGTCTTATTTTGTAATCGAGCTCTGCTCTGTTGGAGGATGCCCCCTCGAAGAGGAAAGTGAACATTGCTTTCATCTATGAATAATAAAATACTTGTTGTTTTTCTCATTTTGTTCTGTGCTGTAGGTTGTATTTCTTCACATATTTGGTATTCTAGAATTTCTTTCAAGTCAAGAGCATAAACAAATCTCTCCACCCTATCCATACTGACATCCTTCCCCAACATTAATGAGAGCTTCTTTTTCATCGATGAATATGTCTTTTGTGCTTTACGCTCATGAGCTAGGAACCCTCTCTACTTCTATCACAGAGAGTAAAGCCTCTTCAGGGAAATATCCAAATATTTATCAAGAGAGGAAGCCACTAGTTTTTATGTTGAAGATAATTCCCCAGCTGACCCTACCTTCATCAACACGTTAATTATGTAATAAGAGTAGCTGCTAGCTCATGAACCAACAATTTACATGGAGAAAGTAAGGACCTGCTTCCAATACCAATACCTCGAGAGCCACAAACCAAATTAGAAGAGTCCATATTTTTGAGCTCATCATCTGACCCAAAAAAACTAGCTTGGGCCTAAACCTCATCCTCTTATTCTCATGTATGAGCATCCCTATCCACCATTGAACCCTATCCAAAAGAAAATTTTGAAAAATATTCCATAGAAATGTTACTGTCAACACAAAACCCATATTCCTCTAGACTGAACCCACAGATGGAAGCCCTAAAACCTACTAGAGTTTCCATGGCTATTACTCACTTCCTATTGAAACCTACCACATTATTCTTTGCTTCATTTACCAAGGGTATTGAATGGAAGTTGGGGATAACCAAGCCAAAATATTTGGACCATTTCTTGATTTGTATGTGTTATCCTTATGCGCAGGGCATGGTAATATTTTGTTTATTGTTCCCATTTTATTAGGTTCATAATTGTTGGTTGTTGTGGAGGACACTAGAGTTCTTGGGAAACTATCTGGTGCCCTCAATACAACTTTTATTGTAATAGTACCTAAATTCTCTAATCCCCCATGTTTCAATGATTTTAGACCAATTTCTTTCTATAATCTAGTCTAAAAAATCATTGCCAAAGTGATTGCTAATTGAATCAAAAGTAAGCTAGTTGAGTGCATGACAAAGGAACAATTTGGTTTTCTAGAGAATCGTAAAATTTTGGATGTTGTGGAAGTTGTACGAGAATGTCTACATTCAGTCAAAGTTAAAAACCTAGAACCTTTAGTTCTAGAAGTGGACCTACTCAAATCCTATGATAGAGTGGATTGGGGATTCTTGAGACTTGTAATTTTACAAATTGGTTTGGGCCTTGCAGTGAGAGACTAGATAATGGGGTGTATATATTCAACTAATTTTATTGTTCTTATCAATGGATTTCCTTTCATCTTTTTCATAAGCAATAGGGGTTTGAAAATAGGGTGTACTCTATCACCTTTGTTGTTTTTATTAGTCATGGAAGGCTTGAGAAAATTTATTGGGAAGGCTTAGAGGGATGGCAAGATCAAAGGTGTAAAGGTGGCTACTAGAATTTTTATAGGTCATTTATTGTTTCTAGATGATGTGCTACTATTTGGGAGAGCATATATGGAAGAATGGTCAGCCTTTGAATAATTTCATCAATATTTTTGTGTGGCGTCTAGAATGGAAATCAATGGTAAAAAATCTTACTTCCTAACTCATTTTGTAGAAGAACAAACCTTATCTCAGATATTATTCTTGCTACCTTTCCAACATGACTCTATTGATTCAAGTTTTAAGAATCTAGGTTACTTTATAAATCCAAACAATTATTTGAAGGAAGATTGGTTTTGGCTTCTAAAAAAGGTGGAAAATAAAGTGGAAATTTGATGTTTCAGATGGCTATCTCTTGGTGGCAAGATGACACTTTCAAAAATTTCTTGGAAAACACACTTGTTGATTGGCTCTCTCTATCTAAGATTGCCAAGTACATCTTAAAATCAATCAATAAAGAAAGTTCATCTTCTTATGGTCTAGTAATAAAGCTAAGAAAGGAGTGCATTTAGTCATTTGGGAAAGTCTATCACTTCCAAAAAAGCTAGGGGTAAGGGGCTTTAAAATATCCTCTAGTTTGGGAAATCTCTATGTATGAAGAGTTTGTGGGGAGTGATCACTAAGGTTGGTCTTTGGAGTGATTTCATGATATCCAAATGCTTTAAGAAGTTATCTCTTATTGACTAGATTGGGAAACCTTGTAAACTTAATTCATGTGCTTCAAACAGTTGGAGATCTTTAATGGACTCTTTTCTTTGAATTTGGAGAATGTTGGAGATGGAAAAAACATCCTTCTAGGTTTGGATCCATTTATTGGAGGAAAGGAATTATATAGGTTACCCTTGGATCTTGTTCTTCTTTTAAATAGAAATGGTTTTATATTTTTTGTCAAATAATAACACTTACACTAGATGTAACAATTAGTGGCTAATTACAAGCTAGTGATTTGGGACTTCAAGGAATCTTTATAGAGGACTAGAACATATATAAATAAATGAGTTGTCACAATATGGTATTTATTTTACAGGAAGGAGATATGAAATAGTATGAAGTCGGAATGTATCCATTGGTCTGTTAACAACTAAAGAATCATATGAAGCAATTTCTTATTCCTTTGTGTTTGTTAAGGAAAAATGGCGGCATATGTATATTTGGAAATGGATTTGCACCTTAAAGCTCAAGTGCTTTAGTTAGCTAGTACTTGAAAACGAGATATTGTCTTGGGACAACTACATAAAGAGGGGAGTTTGTGGTCCTAGCTTGTGTGTCCTTTGTAGTCAACAAACTAAATATATTGATCACTTATTTGTTTCGTGTGAGTTCTCCAAACATGTGTCAAAGGATATATTATAGATCTTAAAAATTTTCATTGTTTGGGAAGCTTTTACCTTTCAAGAGAGTCTATTGAAGTTGTGATAGGTGCATCTGGAGACAAAGGAATTATGCTTTATTTGAAAACTCACATATATTTGCATTAATTGTTAGTTTGAAAGTTGTTGGTTACTTTAAGGAATTTCATAGAGAATATATGCAAAATGTAGTCAGATACTCTTTCTCACCTCAATTTTTAGATTAGTTTCTTGTTGGTTTTCTTGATGATGCAGGTCAGTTGGATTCATGTGGAAGAGGTATGCAAATAGTTGTGAACAAAAATCATAAATACTTTTAATATGAGGAGGCTATGAGGTATGCAAATAGTTCTGAAAAAAAATCATAGATACTTTCAATATGAGGAGGCTATGATACAAACACTAGAGCATAATTGATAGTTTTAGGGGGCTTAATGTACTTTTAACTCAAAAATGGATTTTCTTTAAACAATTCTTTGCTGATTTCAAGGTAATTATTGATTGGGTAAATGGACATGCTCAGTTCCAAGTGCTTTCATGTCTCAATATTCGAAAGCTGAAAGTAAAGTTTTAGGCCAATTCTTTTAGACATATTTAGCAAAAATAACTCACAAGTTGATAGGTTGTCCAAGCTAACATTAAATAAGCTAGAAAGTCTAATCAGGGTTGAAAAAGTAAAGGACAATTTTGTCATAGATAGAGGCTCTTTACAGGTTTTCTAATTCGTTTAGCTTTCTACGAGAGTTGAACTTTTCACAAGTTTGTATTGATATGTAAGTGAATTAGTGTCTTTAAATTAAATTTTTAGTATAGAAAAATGTAATTGTTTTTTATGACTATATTAAGAATTTATTTAATTTTTACAATTATATTAAGAATTTTTTTAATTAGAAATGGATCTAAATCTAAATCAGTTAAATTGTCTATAAAAGGATTAAAAGCTATTTTGATCCATCAATTCTCTTTAATTCACCCCATGGACCTGTTCTGGCCACCAACAACCCCCCTTTTTCTTTAGTGTTGTGACTAATACTAAATATATGGGGACCCTTAGCTAAAATTCAAAAAAATCAATTAGTGGTTGTATTTCCTATTTAATAAAACTTACCATCGTAAACTTAAGAAAATACCTTTGAAAATATCTAAAAAACAAAAAAACTTAAGTTTTGTGATGAGGGAAGACAAAATCACTCCTTAAAGGATATTGTATCTCAGAAAAGATAACAAGATGCCTCCCTACAAGCCAAAACTCTAAGAATGCGAGATTGCAATGCAAGATCACATATTAAAAACATATATATCACATCGGATGCTTTAAAATGCACTTATGCTGAAAAACCGCAGAAAACACCGATATGCGATATCTCATATCACAAAATCGCACCTCACATGAAATACATTAAACATGAAATGCGCATACTTACGAGTTTGCGATAATGCGACCATGCGATATTGCGATAAAGAAGAAAAGCGATCTTACGAAAGAATGAAAGAGAAATCACGCGATCATGGGATCATGTGATCATGTGATATTGTGATATTGCGATTATGCGATGCATCGTCTCATCGTAAATTTTTCTGGTTCATTATTCAAGGCAAAGTGTTTCCATTAAACGAGAATGGTTATGTGCTTTAAATGCTCATTAATGAAGTAGTTGCTAGTTGTTAATGAAATCTAGTTTTGAGTTTATCAAAGATCCAGTTCACGTAAGGTGGCATATTTTTAAATGTCTTCGGCAATCAAAGCATTCCCATTGTTATTTATTGTCATTACTCTCACCTCACTTGTAAACTACAGGAACAAAGGACAAAAGGTTATACAAAGCAGTGTACAGGAAACTACAGTGAAAATAGGCGGGCTCTGATATCTGAAGACAGAGAAAAGGCACCCTTGCACAAAGACACAACATGCATCTGAAACGCGGGTATTTTCACCTGGGAAGGCATACTTAATCTATTTGAGGAAATAAATCCTAAAGTAATGGGATTTATGGCTACTACAGGCTCATCAAGGTCGTCTGAAGCATCAGTTGCAGAGTTAGCTTGTTCATTCCTGCATCGGAGAGCAGCAAGGCCCAAAGTTCTCCCCTGCACAAAAATGGTTAAAGGAATATTAGACAGCACTGACGTCAAGACAGGCAATTTAGGGCTCAAGTTCAAGAGCTCTCAGAATCATTGTTTTCACAAAATTTCAACTTTACATCCGCTACAAGAAAACACGTAAGAGGCAAAAATCACACTAAGGAAGCCTGGATTAAGAAACAAAGGCAATTTCCGATGCGCGATAGCGCCTAGCACTAATCACGCATCGCTGGGTAAAACTTCTCGAAATGGGAAGCCTCTAATTGCTCAATCTCCTGTAAGCCTAGTACCGAAAAGTTGGTGCCAACTCTTGTTGATTCCATTTTGCAGCACATTTAAAGGTTGAAGTCAGCCAACTGACTCATATCCAGCAAATGCTGAATGCTTGCAACATTAAGGAGAAAATACAGAAATAGTTAGTTTTAGATTTAATTTTAGAAATAGTTTTATTTTATTTTGCCTAGAAAAAGGACGGTCATTTAAACCGTATCCTAAATTTTTGTAAATAAGTTATTTTT